>NKCJ01000184.1:0-71117 GCA_003947015.1 Fusarium sp. AF-6
ATAACCCTCTAAATAAGATTATAAAAGATGATAATTTAACCCTTATAGTCTTATTTAATTTAAATAATTACTATCTTCTGTGATAGACGATATCAATGCGAACCCAACTCTTTGTAAAGAGACAAAGCACTGACAAGCTTCAAACATGTTTTGTAAGAAACGACTTCATTCTCACCGGTTATCCCGGCTTTACCTATAACAAAAAACACATTTATAACATAGGTACCACACCATTATATCCCAAACCTACTAACCCGCATCGCACCATTGATATAGGTTTCACTTTAACGGTCCCGGTCTGGTTAGGAATCATTCTTCACGAACCCTCAGCCTCACGTATAGCGGTTGCTTTTCCCAAATGCCGTACGTTTTTTGGTCTAGCCAGTTCGAAATAGACTGCTCCAAGCTGACGTCAAAAGTCCACAGAAGAGATGCAAGAATAAGGCGCAGTTCATGGTAGGCGAAGCTAATAGGTAATCAGCACGGATGAATCAGAGTGCGTAGTAAGAGTTGGACGGCATGATGATACTTACTTCTTGCCTAGGCAATTTCTTGGTCCATACGAGAAAGGCCGAAGAACCTCTCTCTTATCTGAGGCATGCCGCTCGGGGGGAGATGAGAGCCACCTTTCGGGAACAAATTCTGATGGGTCCGCAAAGTTATATGCAGATCGGTAGGCCGCGTATTGGGCAACACCCCCTGAAGTCTACAAAGATTTCGTGAGCCAACGGATATACTTCTGGGGTTTGGAAACTTACCCCTTCAGGGACGAAGCGGCCGCAAACAGTTGCGCCTCCAAGGGGTGCTACTCGGGGCGCTATGACAGGCGCAGGAGGGTATAGCCGTAGCCCTTCCTCCAGACAGGCGTTCAGGTAGGGTAGGCGTTGTAGGTTGGTGATGTTGAGTTCTTGCTGGCATGCCAAGGACCTTATTTCTCTCACCAACTTATTCATCTTGTCTGAATTTTGGCAGAGAAGGTATGTTAATCCACTCAGGAGAGTCGCTGTGGTTTCGGTACCGGCAATCATGAATACTTGGGCGTTGGCGTACATCTCCCCTCGCGTGATATTATCCAAGTCAGCACTGCGCTGCACCAAGCTCCAGATATCGCCCCTGTCCATATCGTATTGAAGTCGGCGATCGACTCGTTCAATGGCGAATTGATCATGCTTCTTCTTTTTCTCGAGGAGCGAATTCGGAATGAATGCTGCGGCGATGCGTCCAAAGAGCGGGTAGACTCGCAAGAAACTACCCAGCACCATGTACTTGACACTTCCAAAGATGTTGCTTACCCACGGTACATATTCACCACCCTTCAGCATTCCGAGAGGTTCTCCAAAGGTGAGATCAGCCATGATGTCGAAAGTAGTGAAGTTGTACATGCGGACCATATCAACAGTCGATGGATTTGTACGCATATGGCCGTCTAACCCCGACTCTTCTCTTATTTTGGAAATAAGAAGATCCACGTAGCCGCGGATAAGACTCTCCTGTTCTTTGAGAGCCTTGTCAGAGAATGCGTGAGAGAAGATACGACGCTGGCGGCTATGCGTGGGATTGTCAGCGCGGATAATGTCAGAGTGAACTTGTTTGGCCATAAGCGATGGATCCTTTTCAAACGATCCATGCCCGTCAGCCCGATGACCTTAGATGTCCTTCCAGGCGTTCGAGTCGATGTAGCTCAATCGGTCAGGCCCAACCCGAACGATTGGCCCATATCGCTCGTGAAGACGCATTTGCATGTGATGGACATTTCCTGTACTGACGTGGTACAAGTGCGGAAGTCCAGAGGCTGCATAAATCCATGGGCCGGGATACTGGCGAAGGGGGTGAAAAACGATTCTGTAGACAAAGATCCATGCTCTGTAAAGAATCAAGTATCCCGTTGGTTAGTTTTCCGAGCTAACCAGAGCGACGTTTGAAAACCGTAGCATCCTCTCCGTGAACACGGAACAGAACTTACGAGAAGTGCAATTGTGGTGGGAATGTGTGAGGCTTTGAAGCCTAGGAAATCGGTAATCAGAGACATGACAGCCGTTGTGGTGATTTTCCTTGGAAATCATGCGTTGAATAGCCTTTCGATGGAGTCAACAGAGGCGGCAAAAGACCTTTATATATCGTAACTTGTTGCAATTATTACGTAGCATGGAATGATGAATGAGACGAAATTCACGACACACGGGAAGAACGACCCCTAACTGATGACAAGCTTGATCTGCCACGCAATATCCCACATGCCATGACGTTGTGAAACATGATCGGCGAGTCTTGAGCCAGATGACGAAGTAATTGGGATGCTAATTGCATAGCAATCGAAGCCGGCGATCGAAGTTCCCGGCAGTTCGTTGCTACCAATAATATGCTAAGGAAGCACGTTTACTCTCTAGCACAAACAGAAACTCGATAATGTTTAATCCCGAGCCGGAAAGCTACCTAGATGTCTCAATCCAATGAGCATAGCCACGACCGGTTCTCGGAATACGAAGCCGAAATACGAAACCGAAGTTTGGTTAGTTGGTCTTCCACCTAACAATCGACGCAATGAAACGTTTGGTCAGTGCTGCTTTGCAGGGGGGTTGATGCAAGGTCCAGGGTAGAGGGCTTGGCGAGGTTGTTGGATAATCATATCCACCATGCAGCTAATGTATTGGAACTAGGCTGTGATGCCGCGTGGTCTTGCAATACCCGTGGATGGTTGATTCGGCCTCGGATTCTCCATGGAGCCCGAGCATGATACGAAAGCACTGTAGCTAGCTAAAAGGTGGCCGCTTCTAGCTAAGATCTATGATATATAAGATCATCGATGTGAGAAGATTAAAGACTGAAATCTAAACAACCCGCACCGACTCACCACAACTAGACCATCTCATAAAACTTTACACCAATTCAATTTTCCAAAATGCCTATCATTTCCACCATCCGGCCTGAGATTCCTGCTAGCAGCAAGGACCACTTCCTTGCTGCTTGGCCTACGCTTCTCGGGGAACTCGAAGCCCAGCCCGGCCTTCTTCATGCCACCGGTGGTCAAGTTGTCGCCGAGGACGGCCAAAGAGTTGGCGAATTCAAAATCATCCAGTTTCTCGGTATCTTTTGCTTTTCTCAATGAGGGTCCTAGAGATGTTTGAGTACTGACGCACACGCATCAGCTTTTGCCAACGTGGAGGACGAAGAGACGTTCACCAAGTCCCCCTGGGCACAACAGCACAAAGCTCGTCTCGAGAGCTCAGGCGCCCCCAAACCAACAGTCGGGAGATTCAAGTTCTCCGAATTCTCTGTCGACCCGTCCCCTAAGCCTTTCCTGCAGCTGACCAGCATCACGCTGCCCAGCGAGAGCCAGAGGGAGGAGGCCCGCAAGGCATGGGCCGAGCTGGCTACTATCCTTGGCAAGGAAACCCGCGGCGGCGTGCTTCTACGGGATGATGTATTCAATGGACTCGCTCTTATAGGCTGGGATAGCCTTGAGGTATTTATGACAGATGAGACCCATTTTTAAGGAGGAGCTTGCTAACCAGCAGTTTTGTAAAGGAGGTCGAGAATGCCTATAAGGAACCCAAGGCTGCCGAGGCGCTCGCGGCCTATAAGAGACTTGGGCAAGTCAGAAGCGTTCTCGTGAAGCTGCTGTGAGCTCGCATGAGGAGCCTTCAATTCATCGTTTCAAGAGAACGCTATAGACCGGAGGGAGCTTTATATTGATGCTTGACATGCAATCCCGGATGAGATGAGTCCAATACCACATCGAGGATCATCTATGCAGCGACGTTAGCATAGGTGCTAGAATGTTTAGACAAATACAGCAAATTCATTCGGGTGACCCCTCTCACATCTAATAGCAGAGTGGACGAGACTATTGACTTTGAGCCGGCCGTGTACCCAGTGTCCGACGGTTACCTTGCCTTGCACAGCCTGTTAGACTCAATGTACGTAGAATTATTTCCAGTAGCTAATCCGGATAAGACTGCTGCGCTGGAATTATAAATCATGGAGGCTCACTCGGCTTTCGCTACTTTAAGGGGAATCATCTTGTAGATGGATATAGAAGACGAACGATAGACGAAATGGCTTGATTTACTGAGCAAAACGACCTCTACTTTTAAGGGTCCAAGTCATCCACATTCTTTCCACCGGCCACACATTGTCGTGGCCACTCAATCCATTCTATCCAAGGATCGACAAGCAAATGGTCAACTGATGCAAGAACACTCAAACTCCAACCACGGGTTATCCAGTCCTGATGCTCAAACGGCTTAGCCAGCGCAGCAAAATGCGCCAGGATAATCAAAGCGATGGGGTGATCGTTGCAAATCATCTCGAGAAATAGAGGCGGCAAAGAAAATGCCCAAAGCCATACTCGACGCGCACTCAATGGCGAGCACTCATCTCCAGTTTCCAAGTAAGCGCTTCGCAAAGCTTCTATGGCGAGTAAGCTTGCTGAGCGTTCGTTGATGACCACCATTCCGAGAGGCAGCGTCCGTGCTAGGTCGGCGATCTTCTCCATCCGCTGTTGGAAGTTGAGAGACTTTCGTGGTACTGAGGACTCCAGTGGCACTAATAAAGGCGCCAGAGGGCTATCCTTGCTCCATTTCTCAATTGGCTTGAAAGCTAGAATATTTCTGACACCCTGAGACAGGTAAAAGGCTTGAACCACGTCGCGTGAGGTGACATTTTTCTCGGGGTCGTACGGGTTCGCAACTGAGCAGATGGACACGACCACAATGAATGAGGCCAGAAGGAAGAAAGCCTCGCAGTTTTCTTCATTAATATCTCCTAAGTTAGATGAGAAATGTTGTAGGGCAAGGTTCTGGTAGGCCGAAGATATAATGGCGAATTCTCGATGATGTGCAGGGTGAGTATGAGCGTAGTGTAATGCCGAAACAGCAAGCAATCCATGCATGAAGAACTCCTGCCATCATATCAGGGAAAACCACGGCACTCTACTTTGGTGGCTTACATGGGCCCAAGCAATTTGTGGCACCGTCACCTTCCATAGCTCGGTAGTGGATGGGTCTCGGACGAGTGTTGCATACACGGTTGTAGAATAGTGGTGAAGAAGCTTCAGGCTCTGCATCTATCCCGGGGAGTAGTAGCTCCCCTGTACGAGATCTGAATTCTTGGGGACAGCGAGATGAATTCCGGAATGTGTTGCCGGTGAGTCAGGACTGACGCTCCCCCTGGGGGGGACAGCTTCGATTTTGCTTGGGCCTGTCGCCTCACTGGTCTCGAGCATGCCTTGCGTCAGGCTGCAGGTTTCATTGGGACGAACGCATGCACTACATGGGCAACGCTCGTCGCACTGTTTCGCCATGTCAGCACAATCTGACCAGTCGCCATCTGCTTGGGATCAGCTACCTTGACGCGTCGGGCTTTGCACCGGAGGCATCCTTTTCGAGACTTCCGATGGCCGATTCGCTTGCCAGCCATTGCTTTCTTGGTGGAAGGAGGAGATGAGACTGACTTATGCCTGAGTGGAATGCGACTTCGGGTTCGTATGAGAATACGGGTGGGGATGGGCGCAGGCCAAGTTAAATACAAGCCTCCCACGTCGAAAACGGGGTGTTATTAATGGCCGATGCCTGACTGGGGCTCGTTTAAGCTAAAGCTTTGATACACGGTGATTACGTATGTGTTAAGCTTAAACTTTGGCTTGAATCCGGAAATCACAATCCGCTGGTTCAAGTTAGATGCTGGTTATGGCTGAGATTGGAGTGAGCAGAAAACCCCAAGTAACAAGGGCAAAGCAGAAGGAGGTCAGTTTCAATGATATCTGGATTCATTTCTCAAAGCAGGTATCGTATGCTTGTGAAAATAGTCCCAAGTGCAGTAGCAATAGAGCCATGCCCTCAAAAAGAAAAAGAAAAGGAAAAAGAAAAGACCAACTACTTTGAACAATGATACGAGGTGTAAATACGAAATCGAAGGTGGCTTGTACTAATCGAGGTGATCCCTCCGCTAAATAAAATAATTGGTTCATCGTGCTCGGAGTTAGGGGTCGGGCTTTAGAAAGAGCCCGCTGGGCATGCATTATGATCTACGCCCCATCACGGACCAGCCAGGGTTATTGTAATGATAATTTGACCTACCTATTCAGTGGCATGGCTTTTCGGGGGCGGGATAACAGCCGACAACCCGACCTCGAAGGTCACGATGAAGGGAATTGGAGGGATAGATAATGGGTGCGACTCCTGGTGTATTCTTGATATCAGTTCGCTTTGAGGACAACGATTCACACTCAGGAAACCGGCTTCAACTCCACCAGTCTTTGTTTCAGCGGTTGAACCACCCCCAGATCTCGGCAATGGAGAGGCCTTCATCACAAAGTCCGTCACAAAACACATTGCTACCAGCTACGGATTTGGAAAACGGTACTGCAGCGTCAGTACCTCGAGCGACAACGCCACCGACGACTGAAGACATCGAATTATCTCGGAAGGACACCAGCAGCGTTGCCCAAGATGGCGACATTGTCGATTTGGACGGCCCGGATGATTCAGAGAACCCCATGGGCTGGCCTGACAGCAAGAAGTGGCTCAACATCATCCTGATCTCAATACTGACACTTGTAACGTAAGTCCACGCCTGTCATGTTTCTAATCAAAGAGTACTAAACAAGGCATAGACCTCTAGTAAGCGTGGTAGTACCAGATGTTTCTAGTCGCAATACTGACATTCTAGGGCTCATCAATGTTTGCACCTGGAATTCCTAGAATCATGGTCGAGTTCAACGAAACATCGCCTCTTGTTGCAACATTGGTCGTGTCCATCTACGTCCTCGGTTTCGCCTTCGGGCCACTTGTTGTCGCACCTCTTAGTGAGGTCTACGGTCGTGCACCACTCTATAACTGGGGCAATGTGTTATTCGTCCTCTTCACTGTTGGAACTGCTCTGTCCCAGAACATGCCAATGATGATGGCGTTTCGTTTTCTGATGGGATTTGCTGGCTCAGTTCCCATCACAATTGGCAGTGGTAGCATCGCCGACATGATGCCGATTGAGAGCCGAGGCAAGGCTATGTCAGTGTGGGCTCTAGGGCCTCTACTTGGACCCTGTATTGGCCCTTTGGCCGGAGGGTATTTCATCAAGGCCGCTGGGTGGAGGTGGGTCTACTGGCTGGTTACCATCATGGTGAGTACATATTCAGCGTTCTTCATACCTTACCAGCACTGACTGAATCAGGGCGGCATCTTCATACCTGGCTCATTCCTCTTCGTCAAAGAGACCTATGCCCCCGTGCTCCTCGAACGAAAAGCCCACCGACTTCGAAAAGAGACGGAAAACACGAAACTGCGAGCCAGAGGAGATAAAGGAGAGCCGCTTGATGTCAAGTTCAAGCTGGCCATTGTGCGCCCCCTGAAGCCGCTATTTATTACACCCATTGTCGGTCTCATGGCGCTGTACATGGCCGTAGCCTAGGGTATTATGTATCTCCTCATCGCGACATTCGTATCGGTATGATGATTGGCGTCATCACATTCGGTGCCCTGTCGGATGTGCTTGTCAAGAACCGCACGAAACAGGGGCTAGAGCATAAGCCCGAGGTCAGACTGAGCCCGAAGCTGGCTCTGCCCTGCGGCATCGTTTTACCTATTGGCCTTTTATCTACGGGTGGACAGCGCAGTATTCCATTCACTTCATCGTCCCCATGCTTGGTGTTGCAATTTTCAGTTGCGGACTCATGGGAGTAATGGTAGGAAACCATTCCCCCCCTTGGGCAATTCTTGGCAGCGTGCTGACGATTGATCCAGATGTGCATCCAGAACTACCTTCTTGACACGTACCCTCGCTATGCGGCGTCTGTCACTGCAGCCCTCGCAGTCCTTCGATCTCTTGCTGCGGCCCTTCTCCCTTTGGGCGGATTGGACATGTACAACGCCCTAGGGCTGGGTTGGGGAAACAGTCTATTGGGATTCCTCTGCGTGGCTATGATTCCCATCCCCGTCGTCTTTTACGTCTTTGGCGAGAGGCTCCGCAAACGATTCAACCCTTCGCTGTAGGCTGGTTAATGGACGAGAGGCTCGCTTTCTTTGGTCCTGCTTTCGGCTATTCGAGGACTTGGGAAGGTAATCTGGATAGAGTGGTGGCAATGACATTATTTTCTCGGGCGAAGGAAATTTACAGTATCTGGGACCACCTAATGGATAACTAAAATTTCGCTCTGCTTATATAAAATATAAATTTTAATATGTAGCTATATAAAATGCTAAGTTATTAATTCAAGGGCAAAACCTTCCCTTGTTCTTTCAGAAGGTTCATCGGGAGTCCATCAAATCTGTCAGGGCCATTTGTGCCATTCGCTGCGCCTCATATTCTCAAGGCGCTGTGAGCCCAACTATGTGCCTGGGCAAAGCACTCATGCAGGTGATAGTGCAAAATGACATGGTGGCTGTGGTTATGGGACAATCCGGGCGATCATAGAACCAGGCTCTCCCTCACCCGATCCCTGACAGTCCTTTTTCCTTGCAATCAAATGCCCATTGAGTATGGCTGCAGCCAGGTCGCAACGCAAAACATGGTCGTACTATCCTACGAGCTCAGAGGTAGCTGTCTCTAGTGTTCACACATTAACGGAGATGTTGACAGGTGATGAGCAGATCTCTTGCTATTCCTAGTTTTGATGGGTGTCCCCAGGCAACCTCCCGCTCTCTTGACTGTCTACAAGCATTTGGCAAGTTCGCCAAACGAAAGCACGCATTGGTAATTTACTCTAACGTAGACATAAAGAAGCAGTGTGTTAAAGATCAATGAGAATCTTCTCAGTGGCCCACATGGCCCCCAACCACCGAGAGAGGCGTTTCTCGACTTCGGGTGGCCTCAACTTGGGCAGATTTGAGTTGCTTTGGACAAAATCATTGGAAATTGGCGGAGGGACTGGCTGACAGCCACCGTCTCAGCCCTGAGCACGACCAAGGCTCAGACCAATGGATCCCGTAATGTCACCTCATGGCACCCTACACTTGCTGTAGGCGCCGAGGAGCGAGGCAAACTAAAGATTGCAAGGCATACTACCTATGAACAAGTTCGTGTCCTCCCGTGCCGCATTCATCCCATCCATTTACCGTTATTGCCGCCGTTCAGTCGTTTGGCAACTTCAAAAGCTGATATTATGTCTTTCAAACCAGAATCCTTCTGAACGTTCCTCCACGATTACTCAAAGCCCAATCTGTCACCATGGATCCCGTCTCGGCAGTCGGCATCGCGAGTGCCAGTGCCCAATTCATTACATTCGCTTCCCAAGTGATATCTACCACGGCAGAAATCTACGACTCGGAAAACGACACATCCGAATCTATATCCAACCTGGATGCAGTCTGCTCTCAATTGCAGAAACTTTGCCAGAACCTGAACCAGGCATCTGAACGGGTAAACAAAGATCAAGTAACATCGAATCCTCATGCGACGGCGACAAAGATCAGCATGTACGACAATACACCGAATTTTAATCCTCTGGGAAAGAGCAATGACCTCGGCATTCTTGAGAGTGCAAGTGAAGTAGAATTGGCAATGGGCAACATTTTCCCGGAATTGCAATCGGTATACGCCTCTCTACAAGCTGTTCTCTGGACTTGTGAGAAAGATTCCATCTACATTCTCTCTATCATCTCAAAGTTGAAACCGGACAAGAGAGCCGGATCTTTGATCATGAGCTTCAAGATGGCATTCAAGACGGTTTGGAAAAAGGATGAGATTCAGAAGGTAGAGAAAAGACTCCAACGTTCCCAGGGAGTTTTGATGGCTCTCATGTGTCGAATCTCCAAGTACGTTGCAATTTTCACGTATAATCCTGAATCTGATGCTAATGCGGTGAAGCATTTACCACACGCAACACGCAAGAGAGTTGGCTGCTTTGCGACAAGAAAGCCAACTCCTAGGCGCAAAACACACTGAACAGCTTTCGAATATGCAAGACACACTTCGGGTCATCGAAAAGGAGAGAAAGACTACTCATGGGAGTGAAACTCTTGGAAACGAGATCAACTCTCTTGAGCAAATGATGCGCCAATTCTCTCTGTCAGAGTCGAGGGTCCGTAAGGAGCTTGACATCATACGATCCCTGAGTTTCAAGACAAGGCAGCTTCGGCACGATTGTATACCTGTTGCTCATCAGGAAACATTCCGATGGGTTTTTAAATCTTCAACCAGCCAAGAAACAGCCACTGACAAAAAACAAAAAACGTCCGAGTCGAAGCTGTTAAAGTGGCTTGAACACGGCAGTGGAGTGTTTTGGGTTTCCGGCAAGCCAGGATCAGGCAAATCCACCTTCATGAAGTTCATTGCCGATCATCGAAAGACAGCAGAAGCACTATCTCGGTGGTCTCATCCCCTTCGGCCTATTATTTCCAGTTGCTACTTCTGGAGCTCGGGCACAGACATGCAAAAGTCATTAACAGGGCTCTTGCAGACTCTCTTGTATGACGTCTTCAGATGTTGCCCTCAATTGATCCAGAACGCTTGTCCTTCTCGGTGGTCCGGTGAGTTTACCGAAGTCGAAAAATGAACTGAGTACGAACTTCGTGCTACTTTAGGGCGAATCTCAGAGCAGCCCGAGGTACCTTTCAGATTCTGCTTCTTTATTGATGGGCTAGACGAGTATGACGGCGACCACATCGATTTCTGCGAGTATCTTACGACGATCCTTAGCCAGAATATCAAGCTTTGTCTGTCAAGCCGGCCATGGAACGTGTTCAATGATGCTTTTGGCCAGGACGCAGCATCCAGGCTCTTTATCCATGAACTTACATGGAGTGACATTCTTTCCTACGCTCAGGATAGACTCCATCGACCCCCACGATGGCCCTGCTTAGCATCACAAACAAAAAAGGCTGGGTCCTTGGCAAGAACGATTGCAACGAGAGCGCAAGGCGTGTTTCTATGGGTCTTTCTCGTAACCAGGCTCCTGAGAGAAGGACTCACAAATGATGACAGTTTCACTGATCTAGAGAGGAGGCTTTCTAGCTTCCCCACAGAGCTTGAGGCTTTCTTCAAGCAAATGTTGGAGTCCGTTCCATCATTCTACCACGAAAAGATGGCTGGAGCACTCCAAATTGCACTCTACGCCCGGGAGCCACTGGATTCTATGGTTTACAGCTTTCTTGACGACGAGCACGAAGATGAAGACTACTTCCTACACCTCCCGGTATTCGAACAAGATGTAGACTGGGTGCAAATGCGCCAGGAACAAACTGTTCGTCTACTCAATGGGAGGTGCCGAGGGCTTCTGGAAGAGCAACTGGGAAAAATCAATTTTCTCCATCGGACAGTGGCGGATTTCCTTAGGACGCGCGAGATGTCAGACTTCCTCGACTCTAGAAGCGGAAAGGCTTTCAAACCCGGATTATCGATCCTGAAGGCCTACACAGCTTGGCTCAAAACATCCAGCCTTGAACATGGGAATTTCATGCTATATGAATCCGATCAAGTCTCAGAGCACGGTTTTGATCAAACCTTTCTTTACCGAGGGGTCCGTACAGCCCTCAAATATGCCTCGTATCTTGAGTTGGATCCCGACGTTACTAAGACGACATTGGACTCTCTTATTGACGAGATAGACTCTACTCTGAGTGACTTGGCAGTCGTTATCAATCCAGTCCGCCTATTAAACTTCCCAGATGCTTATGAACACGTCTCGCGCTTGTGTCGAATACTTTCCCCAGATTTGCCATTGATGGGCTTCCTTTCCCGAAAGCTATCAACAGAACCGCGTTTTCTGTGTATACTCAACCAGTCGCCGATATCTCTCGTATTATGGGCGCCAACAATCTCAGGCGCAACGTGGCCAGTAGCGTGTCGGCAGAAGCTCGACCTTGTGCTAGGAGCTGGCTCAAATCCGAACGAACCAACCATGGGAGCGATGCGCCTCACGACAATTTGGCAAAAGTTCCTTTCGGAGATCCTCCCCAAAGGGGCCCTGAACGGGTTGACTGAAGCAAGTCCCAAGTTCCAACCTGCTTTGGAAATGGGGTTAATCCAGGCATTCTTGGATCACGGTGCGAATCCCCGTGCCACAGTATGGCTGGATTCCGTCAACGTCACATCTGTCTTTACGATATTCGTGGCTGCTGCATTTGACATTCACTGGAATGAACGAGCGGAAGAAATGTATTTCCAATCACTTGGCTCGTTCATCCATAAAGGGGCCACTTTGGACCACAGTGACTCTCATCATATGTCTCAATCAGCCTATTGGCAAGAAACTCTTGCTGGATCCGCCACCAAGAGAGGCGGAGAGCATCATGAGATTCTCTTCGACCGTCTCGAGAAAAGCCTGGATCTGATTGACAAATTTGATAACAAGTCGCAGCGACTTTTCATCGCTAAATTGACCCGAAAGATTATCCCTTGTGCCAGAGAGGCATCCTGGCCATTGGAAAAGTATCAGCATCTAATCGATCGAGCTCTTCACGCCCAGGGGCCAAGATGCTTCAATGCTCCCACCGTATGGTTGAAACGGGATAGTACTCTTCTTGAACTGGATGACCAAGAAAGAGAGACAAAACGAATCTGTCATGGAAACTATTGAGAGGTTATGATTGGGCTCTAGAGATGGTGAGCCGGTATGGCGGTTTGGCTTCTTTTCATGAGCATTTTGTAATACATAGTAATAAAGTTAATTAAACTACCTAGCCACTGTTACATTTAAAACAAGACAACGTCTTCTTCTAGTCTTACGAGGCGCCCCGTTAGAGACCCTCGGGACTGTTCGAAAACAACGTGCTGAGTTGACAAATGGTTCTTCCACGGTCTACTACTTCCTGAGTTTCGTGGAATTTAAACCTCTCTTCGTATTTCAATCATTAATCACTACGTGTATCAAATGCAGGATAAAGACATTGGAAAACTGTAAATCTACATTGATTGAGAGGACAGCTGTAAATGGACTGGAGAAAAGCTGGTGACTTGACCATCGGCTTAAACTCGACGCAGACCTACCCGGGACTGTTGAACTTGCATGGATTCTATCGGATCGGATAACTAGGCCGATCCGATCCGAAACAGTACCCCCATGTCTCAGTCTAGCCGCCTCCGGAGTCTCTTCCGAAACCTCCGACTCTGTTCCATGTCCGTGCATGCATTCCGGTTTCCCGTCCAATATTACCCTTGCCATTGATACTTGATAGCCGTTGTGGGGATAAAATCTGACGTATGTCACGAATCCTGTATGTCGATCGGGCGGAGGATCTCAGTGAAGCTCAACCAACCGAATGGTTGATGAGGTATCTTGGGACAGGTATATAGAGGTGAATTCTTCGGCCTATTCAAAGACCAAGCCTTAATCACACAAGCCCTAGATACCTCATTTCACCTCTCACCACAACCGCCTGATCAACATCTGTTCACCTAAATCATCGTGTTTTGGTGTCACCATCTAGAGAATTTCAACATGAACGACAACAAAGTCCTGAGTATCGAACCCACAGCGGAAGAGAAGGCCACAGGTATTCCTTCTGCTGCTACCATCGCAGCGGCTGTCTCCATCATCCAGCGGGACGGCATCGTTGTCATTGAGGATGTTGTGGACCATGACCATCTTGATCAAATCAACAACATCTTGAGCCGAGAGTCTGAAGAGCTCTACAATGACAACTTGACGCACTTCAACTTCGGTGCTCACACCCGCAACATCTCACAGCCTCCTCCCTTGGCCAAGGAGCTCCTTTTCGACGACATCTGGGCGAACCCCTTCACCAACGCCATCAGCGCCAACATCTTGGGACCTAATCCGGTCGTCAACTACGCAAATGGCAACTGTGCGCTAAAGTCTGAGGCCCGCCAAGAAGTTCATGGCGATGTCGCCTACGCCCACCTCGAGTTTCCCTATGGCATAGTCGCCAACTACTATCTCGTTGACACAAATGTCGAGAACGGTGCAACCGAGATTTGGATTGGCTCCCATAGAAACACAACCATGGTGGATCATATCGGCGAGCATAAGCCGGCCATTCGTGAGGAGTGTTTGGAAGAGTGTCGTAAGATCCACCCGCCGATCCAGCCCAAGATCAAGAAGGGTAGCGTCGTTATTCGGGACATTAGGCTATGGCATGCTGGAATGCCCAATCACACCGATCAGCCTCGGATCATGCTCGCTTTTGGTATTTTCCCGTGGTACTTCAACTCAAGGTCTGCTATTACCTTGCCCGAGTCTGCTAAGGAGCTCATGGAAAAGTGGGAGAAGACAACTGGTGTTAAGTATGCCACTAAGTTTGTCGAGGGAACTCCAGACCACCGGAAGACGCAGTTTACAACTGGATTCTGCCCCAATAACCCCAGTCTCGTGTACAATCCCATGTACACTGCCAAGGATCTATAGTATCTATCTCTGGATAAGGTTCCCCTCGTCGCTTGAAGAAGGAGGCTTTGCAGAAGCGTACGATGAGTTGACGGAGCGCGTATTGCAAGGTACAAAGCCATGTAAACAATTTAGGAGATGCTCATGAAATTTGCCATGAAGTCCCTGTGAAGTGACAGCAAGAGTTTCCTGGTATGGAGGCGGGCATGTCTCTATTTGCGATCTTCATCATCTAGACTAAGCTGGGTATAACAGAACGTTTATGGCCATTAAAACTTGTGTATTCGTGTCAAAAATGAACGCTTCTGTTTACATGCTTCAAAGTTCTAACTTGCTTCTCTATCTCTGACGCCAGTCCGCTCCTCCGCAATCAGAGACCAAGGATCTATACAACAAAGATATCGAAAGTAATGCCATTTCCGTATAAATGTTTCTACCTCAAAAGATGGGCAAACTCTTTGTCGGCAATGATCTGGCGCAGCACTTGATACGTGAAATGAGTCGTTGGGCTGCTGGGCCAAATGGATAAAACGGAGAGGCATTCTCGGAGTAGTGTAGGCGCTTGGCTAGATAAGAGACTGGCTAGGACTGGAATCTCTATCATGGTAAGCATCTTGACTGCGCCGGCAAATAAGCTGCGACTTGTATGTTAGCACGTCACCGATTTCTTTTTAGGTAGGTAGGTAGTGGCGGGAAGTGTTACCCTTGATAGAGCGACCATGTATACTGAGACCGCTTTTTGACTTTCATTTCAATCATACTCATTGCCATATTATGCACTAGATCTTTGGCCTGTTCGAAACATGGATGGGTGTTGTTTGGTGGCGAAGTTGCGTCTTCGAGGCTGTTTACGTGACGCTGCATAACGGCTGAAACGGCAGGCCAGCACAGCACGGATTTGATACAGAAATACTGTAGCCGTAAGAATGATCTGTGGTCGTTTAGGAGGCGGGTTGAGTCTTTCGGGAACTTGAGTGCAGGTGGTAAACACGAGTACCATTGTTCAAGCTGAGCCTCTAGTTCGATGACGATAATGGGCGCATGGAGAACCTCGTTTCTGCCTGTAAGAGGAAGAAGTAATAGCCCAGGTTAGCCTCCGCATTTCAGTAGCCTTTCATCTAGATTCTCATCTCACCTTTATCCCGCAAAGTGAGTTGCACATGGTTTCTTATTCGACTTATGGAGACCAGTGCGAGAAAAAACTGGAATTGCTCCTCTCCAGGTTCTGGAGATGGGAGAGGAAGGTTTTCACTGTGAGCCCCTATTCCGCTCCATTCAAAGCGGAGGTGGGTATTTAACTCGCTGTACACGACATGCGTTAATTGGCCATGTTCTACCCATCTTTCAAGATTCAAATACGAGGCGAGAAAGACTCCGACTTACTATTCAATCAAGTGACAACACCAACACGCCCTGATCAGAAGTCTGGAGTATGAGTTGGCAGTACTGCATTCAGTCCGGCGAAGCAGCAAGCACTTCCTCGAAGCCGTATTAATCATATCTAGGGCCAACAAGGGACGCATAGTGTACATGAAGAATTGCCTAGATGCAGCCATTAGCCGTGAGCCATGGACGTCTTTGCCATGAACCATCTGGCAAATAGTCTGAGAGTCCACAAAGGCCTGTATAAGGATCGGAAGCGACCTTACGTGATTAGTATGTAGCATTGAATGATGTGTAGATCCGTCTGTAGTCCCTTGGCCATCACACAGAGAAATGCCTTGTTGAACAGCCGGGTGGCTAACAGAGTGTCGGGATCAGTGGTTGGTTTGACTCCTTCCTCGGCGATATTGCCCAAAGCAAGGACTAGGAGGACAAGAGCTGACTGTACGTCATTGCCACGAAAATTTGACATCACTTCCAGAGAAAAGCTCTCTGGCCATGACGAGCATTCGTCTATGACTGGAAACCAGGGATTGACTCTTGAAAAGTAAGACTGCTGGAGTCTGTGTATGGTGCTATCATCCAACTCATCGTCATGTATCGAAACCTCGGCCTCCCCTTGCTCAAATGCCTGCAACAAGTGGTTCCCGGAAAGCATCTCCGACTTGAAACAGGCCGCTAGAGAGGAGTACTCAAGGCGAGGAATTCTCCCAGGCGCAGTGTGAATTACGGGATGGTCAGAGGTTGCTGCTCTCGCCCCCGTCAACGATTCATGACCCTGCATGGACAATTCCGGGGCAGTGCTAATGCCTACGAGGTTTGTCAACGATATGTTGTTGGACCCATATGGAAACGCACTCGGGGTGGCCGTGGCGTCCTCAACATAGGGGCGGTGCCAAACACTCTCCGGCGTGGGTTCACTCGGCTCAAATGACTGATATGGGGCCTCGGGTTGAGGGGGGATGCCTAACGGAGATGTATGTGTCGTTTCTTCAGCAGCACTAATGGGCGTGGTATCGGCATGTGGGACATCAAGGGCGTCGGGCCTCTGATGACCGGAATCGAGGTCATTTAAGCCACAGCCGATTTCATCAAAGGCATTGTGAGTTAGTTGGGTCACAAGAGCCTCGAGCTGGGCAAGTCTGGTCGGGACATTGCGCTTTTCTGTTGGATATCTGCAGAGCCAGTTAGCATTCCATGTACCCGGGGTTCGCTTTGGGTTTCCAGCACGAGGTCGGGTGGCCGGAACAATCCATAAACCCCAGCCCCCGGGGTTACAATTTACCTTGTAAGTGCGCCTCGAGGAACAGCGTAGACACATTTCTTGCCAAGATCCTTGCAAAACTTGCATCCCGGTTTTGCACCATCGCACTTGGTCTTTCTCCTGCGGCATGTGTCACACTATGAAATCCATTAATTACTGCTGGTGATCAAGACAAACATGGCTACAGTAGGGAGGATCACTCACAGCAACGGAAACCCGCTTCTCGGCTCTCTTGATCCGACCCCCGCGTGTTTGTCTCTGTCCAGGTGACGATCCGTCGGAGGGAGCCCTCGGAGTTGATTCCATGCTATTCCGTATGCCCGCTATATTTCGGATTTTCTATACCGACCCGAGGATTGCCAAAGAGGAGAGGGGCCAAATTTATCACTCAACAGGGTCGTCGGTTACGCCGGTATAAGTAGCCGAATCATGCCAAGTTCAACCAAGCGAGCTGAGTGTGGGATTTGAACTACTATCGTGACCCTAACCTGAATCGTCGTGTTCCCCCGCTTTCCCCGCCGTTCTGTCGTCGGATATATCGGTACAGGATCCGACGTAGAGAGTTGTTAACCAATCAGTGTGGGAGTTCGTCTAGACCGCCAGCCCCGTGTTCCGTTCCCCATAATGATTTCCAATCTGGATGCAATCTGTGGCTCCCCAGACTGTGACAGGGCTCTCCAGTCTAACCCCAATACCCCATATTCCCATGTGCCCAGGGTAACTGCTTTACTTGAGTGCTTATAAGGAGCTTTTCTTTGCCTTCGTGACAATTGAGGAACTACAGAGTGGTTCTACTTACTCCTTATTGCTTTGTGTGCGCCCTTTAATCCCATTATCTTCAACTCTTTGCTCCCTGTCTGATCTGAACCCCCGACAACGTCAGCATGTTAAGATCCGACCAGAAGTTTGATGACAAGAACTCGGCAAACGCTACCAATATCGAAAATGCTTCTCTTGAGCAAGGTACTGGCTTCGAGGCGTCAAGACAGACGTCTACACTTGCCGAGATCCTAAAGAACAGACGTATTGCTCTGTGGTGTAAGTAAACGGGAGCGCTAGTCAAAATTTACTCCGCCGCTGCTCAATTGTCTCACAAAACTTTACTTCCAGGTCTCCTCTTATACTTATTGCCCATTAACTATGGCTACGAGATGACCATGGTCGGCAAGTTGTACACTGCTCCTGCGTTCCAGCGTCAGTTCGGTCAGGAGTACGAAGGTGTTTGGACCATCAAGACCAGTGACCAGCAGTTACTCAACAGCGCGAATACTATTGGCGTGTTCGTATCCGCCTGCCTCAACGGCTTCATATCTGATTACCTTGGACGTAAGTGGGTGGTGGTCATTGCCTCTTTCATCTGCTGCACTGGGGTGATTCTTCAGGGCTTTTCCTTTGACGTTTACTCCCTCTTTGGAGGAAGGCTTCTTGGAAACATGGGCGTTGGCTTGGGCTTCTCCTTTGGTCCCGTCTTTGTTGCTGAACTTGCCCCAGAGAGCTTTAGAGGTCTAGCGCTGGCATTCATGGTAAGATCCTACAATCCGTTGCTCAATCCATGAAGGGTTAGGAAGGCTTACACTACCATAGAATACTATGATTGTCTTGGGTCAGTGGGCCAACTCCCTGACCATCTATGGATGCTCATTTCGCCATGATGAGTGGGCTTGGCGCCTACCACTCTTCGTCCAGGTCATTCCTCCTGGCATTCTTCTGATATTGTCCCTCCTTATCTTGCCCGAATCTCCCCCGTGACCCATGATACACGGCAAGGAAGAGCAAGCACTGAGGGCACTTAAGATCTTTAAAGGCAATGGAGTTGATGCTGCAGCATCACTAGAGGCTATCAAACGCGCTGTGGAGATGGAAAAGGCGGCGAGTCAGACTCAAAAGGAGTCAAGCTGGAGGGATTGCTTCAAGGGACCTAATCTGCGCCGGACCATCATCGTCATCATGGTCTTCTGTGGCCAACAA
This sequence comes from Fusarium sp. AF-6, assembly GCA_003947015.1. Taxonomy (NCBI): domain Eukaryota; kingdom Fungi; phylum Ascomycota; class Sordariomycetes; order Hypocreales; family Nectriaceae; genus Fusarium; species Fusarium sp. AF-6. Next base: position 18,894 of record NKCJ01000184.1, read on the forward strand.
TGGGTTGGAGTCACCTTCATCGCCGGATACCTGCCGTGAGTCTTTTCCATCATTTTGGGGGTCTTTTTGATCACAGTAGCCTTCCATGTGCTAACAGTATTTCTCCCAGCTACTACCTCTCACTCGCAGGCGTGAAAAACGCTCTTGGAGTCGCTCAGGGTGCCTTTGCGATCCAATTGTTTGGCAATGTATGCTCTTGGCCACTCGTGGACCGAGTTGGTCGTCGGCCACTCATGGTTAGCGGCTGTTTTGCTATCGTTGTTGGTCTCGTCATTATTGGGTGTATCAACATCAAACGCAGTGATGCCAGTCTTAAGGCTACTGTGGCGCTGATGACCATGTGGGGATTTATTGTAAGACACCTTCGTCTCGTTGTGAATATTGATAACCAACATTTTGTCAGTATCAAGCAACCCTTGGCGCCATTACTTACTCGGTTGGCGGCGAAACACCTTCCCCTAGACTTCGACAGAAGACTTTGTCTATCGCTATTGCTATCTCAACCGGTTTCACAGGTCTTTGGATGCAAGTTACACCTTTTCTTGTCAACCCGGACAAGGCCAATCTCGGCGGCAAGATTTGCTTTGTCTTCTTAGGGCCTTCCATGATCTATTGTACTTATCTGTTCTTCTGTCTTCCTGAGATGAAAGGTCGCTCGGTGGAAAAGCTCGAAGAGATGTTTCAGGAACGAATTCCCTCGCGGGAGTTCCGAAAGTATCACTAAACCGAGAGGTATTTCTTATCAGGATAAATCTTGCGGCTATGGAAGCTTCTTCAACTTTTGTCGAGGGTATCCTTAGAGTCTTACTGTATCTTCCAATTTAGATGTCGGTATGAGTCTCAAGGCTAGAGACCTACCTGGTAAGTAAACGACGAGTAAAGGGGCAGTCTCATGCTTTTAAGTCTTTGCTCTCTTAAAGTTACACTGATTTCGCTGAAAGCGTCCCCCGCAATAGTAGCTAGTCCCCTATTAGACTTCCTCCGTCTGTGTGCCCTCTATTGTAGTTGCCACCGCCATCTGATGACCATGACCTCCTGCCTCTCGTTCATCTTCATTTCCATCGTCTGTAAGACTTAATTGTGACCTAGTGTACCGGAATTTCCTTATCAATCCGACTACTTTGCGAAGTGTGGGAAGGATAAGTAAGACGGCCAGCACCAGGGTGGCAATGGGAAATTCGCCATAAGCCATAAAGAAGCCCAAGAGTGTGGTGAAGACAAACATGACGCCCGTGTGAAGAAAAACAGAATGCCGAAGCATAGCTGATCTTTCCAAGTTGCTTCCTCTTGCCCAATCAAAGAGATAACGGCGATCAAGTTCAATTGATCGGTCTTCTAATCTTGCGAGGCGCTCCGTCAGAGGCCTTTCGGGAGTGTTCAAAAACAATGTTCTGGGGCTTAGATTTGGTTCTCCAACGGGCCCACTGCTTTCACTTTGCTGGTCCTCGGGGCCTTCTTGTTGCGCCTGTTGACTACTGTGTGATACGAGTCTCTCTTCGTAGTCTAGTCATGAATCAATACGAGCATCGAATATAGGATAAGGACCTTGGAAAACGTACCAGCCTTACTTTGCAAAGCGGCAAAGATTGGAAGCACGAGTAGGGCTAATGGTACGATCTGACCGAACCCCATTTCGTCTCTCTTGCCAGACATGCCCGTCGTATTTATACGAGCGGTAAATACGGAGACAATCCCGTACACATTGCCAGACCAGAGCCAGAGAATCTTGTACACAAAGGAACCCTGGCATTGGTGAAAAGCCCAAGACTCGGCAACCAGGTTCCCTTCGAATTCGATAAGAGCCTCTGAAGCAACTTCAGACGTAAGAAAGGCTGTAGCCTTCTTCTGTAGCCATGTACGGAGAAGGTTGTCTCGGTTTGATGGACGGGTCGCTTCAAAGAGACCTCTGAAGAATCCGGAACGGGCTTTTGGGTTTTGCTGACTTTCGATTTCATAGGGTGTCATGTCTCCCTCTTGTCTGTTGCCAACATGGCTTCGTCGCGGCATGAGTTCCAGATCGTCAAAGTGGTTATAGCGTCGATTATTGTCCTCATGCGGTGTCCTAGTCGGCTGGCCGTTCTGAGTTGTCCCCACTTGACTGCTCTCCTGCTCGAGACGTTCGTGGTTGGTGTTAGCATTACTAGGTGCTCGTCGTCTACTAACATTGCCATAGCTTCTCTCTCGTGATGGAGATATGCCCGCCTCATCACCATCTTGCCGAGGCTCGCCATCATCTCTCGATAGTGTAGGCACGTATAAAAGTCGGATGAGGTTGATGGTGCTATAGAGAATGGCTATCGGGACCGTAAGCGACACGATACAATCCAGATAGTGCTCCGCGTTGATCTGGTAGTCACGTAGAGTACAAATGAAGAAGACGTGGGTTTCAGTGTCCCAGGTGGCGGAAAGTTGAACAACAAGTAGGGAGATCAACATTCCTGATACCGCACTCATGATGGCAACTCTCATTAGCTTCGCGGTGTGATGCTCTTTGAGACGTTCCATGAAGAACGGGAAAGTTCCCAAGTGCACTGTAGAGGCGAGACATCCTAGGGCGATGATGATATTCGTCGAGTAAAGAGTGATTTCTTTATAGCCGATAAGCCCTGCAACGAGGATAGCAGCTTCAGAAACCAGGATCTGGTCGCTCACGGATACCATGAAGGTCATGAACGCATTGATCCGGGCTTCTTGGTCCTTGACACTCTTGTTGCGACTGCGATTGACTTTCCTGAAAAAGCGTCGAACAAGCTTAATGAAAAAGTTTGGATCAGGCTTACTGAAAACCCTTCGAACATGCTCACTGGCGATCCTAAAAAGACTTCGAACGCCCTCAGCCAGAATCGCATCCGCGGTGTTGAGAAGTCGAGGAGGTACGGAAAAAGTCGCAAATGCCACGATTAAGGTTATCAGAGCGGTTAAAGATGTGGCGATGAAAGCACCCACAACCTATAACTCGTTAGGGAACTTGGATGTTGTAAGTTTGGGTTATGTAACTTTACTCCTAGGCCAGCGACATCAGCGTCAAAGGGAACCTCATCGTTAGCGATGAGTTGTTCAAGGCTCTTAGAAGAGCAATCCATTACTGCTTCAGGATTGGTTAATAGATCTGTAGACTAGGTATGGCCAATGGATATGTTCAGGTCAGATGTGTTGAAGTATTGACATCAAATCGGAAATCGTAAGCCAAATATCGGTATGTCAAAGAGGATTTAGTAGTCATCAAGAACACCAAGGCCGCAAGCATAGAGAGTATGCCCATTTTAAGACATTATCTCGGCCCAACCTCATTACAAACTTGGCAAACCCGTACTATCTCAGCCTCAGCCTGATTTCTTGCTCTCTATGGACCACGGTCGGGGGTCCCTTCCAACTTGAGCCCTTGATTGGCAGTCGACTTTTGGGGGCTGGCTGAGCTGAGACACGTAGTGACACGGGTCCCCATGAGACAATATAAAGATGACAACTCAATTACAGTGACCTTTCAAAAGCGACGATCAGGACATAGAGACATGATAATGGCCAAGAGCAGACCCGCAATAAGTGCTGCGCTGCTTCTGGTCGACTTTGTACGACACCGCTCTTGGGGGCGGAAAAATAAGGCTGTCATAACGCATGTTGGCTGCACACTAACTGAAAATTTGCTTCACGGTATTCTAAAACCTCATGTGTCACTACAATATAAGAGGAAGCGGTCGATTAGAAGGCTGGTCTGAAGCCAAGGTGAACGGGTTCTTCAGGATTTTACAATTGTCGTAACCGCGGACACGTCGCTATGATCTAAGCCACGCTGAGAATGCTCTGCATTATGACACAATGCCAAGCCCCATCAGGCTGCAACGACGGAAAAGAGGTCATTTGGTGACTTGGTACGTAGTAGCTTGGTTCTTAACCCACCCTTGGGCCTCCCTCGAACGTGAGACAATCGGTAGCAAGCCCCTGTAACCTCACAGCCGACCACAGCTCGACGGGGACAATGCGTAATTCGGTTGGCAAAGTGCATTATGGGCCCCCGGCTATGCCAGTTAGAGTAGGAAAATGCGATATATTGCCGATTTATGCACCCTGGTTCTCACCGTAAACAAAGTAATTCTTCTCTATTTATAACGAGGCGTGTGAGAGGTACGTGTTTGCTATGTCATCTTGTAACTGAGGAAATACGCAGTACCTAGCCAATGATTGCCCATCCTGTCCCCCCTCGATCCGAGCCGATAGCCTGCATTTATCGGCCTATTCTTAGTGTCACTACACACACAATCGCCCTGTGCATCCACTACGTGACGGCGACCCCAATTCGGCTGCGTAATTATGTTTCAGATTTACCAATGAGCCTACACTCAGCTAAGCCCATAGCAGCTGAAAAGCAGGCTGTCACTTCTGTTTTAACCCTAACCCTAAGATATTCGCGATTGTCCCGCCTATGGAAACTTTCCTGGCCAGTCCGTGAACAAGTTGACAGTCACATACGAAGAAGGCGTCTTTGTCGGATATCGCCACTTCGATCTCTTGGCTGAAGACAAAGTCAATTTTCCGTTTGGCTTCGGACTTTCGTATACTTCGTTTGACTTCCAAGGCTTCAGTGTACGAGAGATCGAGAAAGGGACACTTCAAACAAGCGTTCAGCTCACCAACACTGGCGGCTGGCGGAATTGCTGTCCAAATTTACGTTGGAAAGGAGAACCTACCAAAGACAGACCCCAAGAAGCAACTTGCTGGTTTCAAAAAGGTTAGACTCCACCCACAAGAGTCACAGGTGGTTCGAATTATCATTAAAGACCGAGACTTTGTTAGCTATGATGAGACAGAGCGTCAGTGGGTTGTACAGGGAGGGACTTGCCGTTTCATGGTTGGGAGATCAGCACAAGATATTGTGGCTGAGATGAAGGTGTCTATAGAAAGAAACATATATGGCCGCCATCTTAGATAGACCTTGCATATAGATCTTACAGCTTTGGCTGATTCCGCATGCCCTTCCAGAACCCGCATGTGATGTCCTGTTGCCGTATGACAGAGTACCTAGTACACTTCCGTTGCCGCGTGACATCGCTGAGATGCCGTCTGGCATAAGTGACCAATTTTCCCGGTACAGATTGTTGTCTCAGCCCTGCATAACAGCTGAAAGTAAACACGCCCTTAGTGAACGCCACGGCGCTTACCTGCGTCAGTTGATACTAGGGTAATGCTTGAGTCATTTCAATTGAATTTTTATTGATGAAAAAGAAATAGTTGAGATAATTTATTCTTGTTTGATCAGGGGACTGTCTCATGGCTATGAAGACGATTAGGTCTTGCAATAGCTACGGGAGTAATTCAGAAATAGATTTCTAGAAACTTGACCCCAGGTCTCATCCCCTGTAAACACATTTCGTCTTAAAGGCCTTGCAGGTGGTGGCTTAATAATTGAATTTCTATCACTATTCTAGCGGCCCATTAAGCATCATAATCCATGCCATACCGATTAACCGTGAGCATTTCCTCCTTTAGAGTAGTGATCCTTCCACCCAGCGGTGGCTGCCTGAACACAGGCCTTAAGACCGCAAAGAAACAGGGAATTTCCATTCTTGTGCGATCCAAGATCATAACGTACGCTCGCTACCAATAGTTCGGATGTGATATTGAAGTTTGAATGGTCTGCGAGGATGGTCAGGGGTGGGGCCGCCATCATGTGCGAACAGCCACCTGAATTGTGGAAGCTGAATCACATTATCACAGAACCTTCCTACTCATCTGAGCAAGATCAGCTACGCCACTTAAGGTTTGTTGGTTCAGCTCAACTTTAATAATCCTATTCAGCCTCGCCACTTCCAATATGTTTCACCCCTCAGTCATGTCCAGATCTTATATGAAGGCATCCCCGTCGTGTTGAGATTTGTTCTTTCTTCCTCTGTATTAAGACTTTAGTAGTCAAACCCATTCTCTCCTTGAGTTACTTCTATACATCATTCATATCCACAATGGGTGCCGCAGTCTCTGCCGTCCGCGATCAGATTGAGAAGATCGACGATGCCAAGGGCAAAGAAGCAGAGATCAAGGAGGCCTTGGAGAACATGCGGCAGACAGCTCAAGATCTCCTCGACGCATTCAACGAACGCATCAGGTTAGTCAACAGAACATGGATCAACGGCAAGCAAGTCTGACTGAAAAGAAACCGGGATCACGACACTCACCTGATCCCCATTTCCAAGATCCTCAATCACTTCGAGTACATCCAATGCACAACCTCGAAGCAGGATAACATTGGGCCTGCGATCAAGGAAGCCGTCAAGGACTTCTCCAACGGTCCTGTTGCGGACGGAATCGCAAACTTGGCCGCAAGTGTCATCGGAAAGCTTCTGGGCGAATCATCCGGCAGTCGTCAGTTGCAAACGCGATAGTATGTATAGTTTTCCAAAGATATTCATCGTATTGAGCTAACCCTCGTTGCAGCGCCATCTCAATTGATCCTCTGGGCGGTATTTCCCGTCTCGATACCCTTTTCTTTTGCTACAATTTCAGTAGCGAAGGTCTGCAAAAGACGGCAAAGTCAGTGGTTGCTTGCTGTGTTGTGAAGTCATCAGCCGACATCAAGGAGGTGGACGACAACACTCTGCGGGTGTTGGTCAATCAGTGTTTCGAGACATCGGACCTGAGCTTGCGAAAGGCTATCTATGGCGAGCTCCGTGATGCTCTGTTTTACAGCAAGAACCCGGAGTACATTGCCTCCCTGCGAGAAGCTCAAAAGGAGAACCAAGAGAAGCTTAAGGAATGGGCAATCCCAAAGACTGTCACTACTTGATTGCAGGTAGATGTACCGGTAGCTAGTTCTCGTTATTAATACCTTTTCCCGTACCACGCCCATTACACCGTCCTGGGAATTTGTCTGAGTGATCCCTAGTACTACACCCTTGTTAAGAGAGGCCCTTGAAATATGTGTTTTGTGATAGTTCAAGCCCGGCCCGAGATTGGATCACTGAGCTAGAAGATAGTTAGCAGAGGCCCAAGTCAGGAGGATCCTAAAATGACGTCACCAATACTCATATTATTAGATAGTCCTCTGTCGTAGATATGATACGATGCCTCAGTGATTGGGAAGAGAAATTGTGAATGATAGTGCAGAGAAAACAGCTCAGAGAAGTAATATAGGCACCTGTAAAGCCACGGTTAGGAAGAACCGCCGCGCCTACCCGAGACCAGTTGTGAAATATTCTTGCACTTCTCCCTTCACTAAGCCCGACGGTCGTGACATTGATCGGCACATGGAGAAGATGAGAATCCAAGTGGGAATCAGAGTGGGAGTGGCAACTCTGTTCGTCTCGGATGCCAGAGCCAAGACCTTGGGTTCCATCCCCGGATTTCTAAGGAACTCGGAGTGTCGATCCTTATCGGGCAAAGCGTTGAGCGGCCTAACTTACCATTTCGCCGTTTCCCCGCCGTTTCCCCGCCGCTCACGGCCCGCCAACTATTCTCCCCCTTTCAAACACATGCCTCCCGTCTCAATCCATTACCACGCTCCGCTACCCCGTGTATCAGAGAATCAGGTGCAGGACTTAATTGCAATTGGCTGCATCTAATGGATTCGTTTCAAGAGGCTGGCCGCAGCACGCCGCTGATGAGCGCCCGGCGGACCCACGGACTCAGGGCCAATGTTTGTACGCAATGCCGACGTCTCAAGCGAAAGGTTAGCATGCCTACCCGCCAATCTGATTCCTGAGTAAAGACTTATGAGCCCAGTGTAATAGACAGACACCATGTTCGACATGTATACACCGCCAGATCCCTCATCTCTGTCACCTTCCTGCCCAATCACCGATGGGAACATCACGTCACCGACAAATACCTTCTCCACGGCCTCATGATGCTCATACGCATGACCCCATGACAGGCATTCAAACACCAGCACGAACCACAGAACCATCCACAGCCTCTGGTTCAGGATTTCATTCCTCCCGCATCGGACATCTACTCAATTCTCGAGGGGCACCATCCTACCATGGGGCATCCTACTTTGGTTACCAGTCTGCTGCATCCTTAATATCCATGGAATCTCCAGAGTTGCCGATAGGCATGTCCTGCATGCCTAATTCCTCCGCAAGGCCGAATCCTCATTTCCATCGAGATGACAAGAGTCCTTACTCGCATATCTGGGAGCTCGTCGGATATCTGCCAAGGAGAAAAGAGCTAGTCGATTATCGTGTTGAGAGATTTTTCACTGAGCTCAATCCTGTCTACGACGCTGTTCACCGCGAGACGTTTCAGACGAGCTATGATGCCTTCTGGAATCGTAAATGGGGTGACGATGACCTGACTGCCGTGGACCTGCGATGGCTTGCAGTCCTCTTCATGATGCTTGCCTTTGCTGAGTTGCTGGATTGTTCACCCGAGGCATCCCCCGAGGCACAAAGAAGTTGCGAAGAGACTTCAGTGCAGTTCTTCTGGGGATCACGAAAGGCCATCGTTCTCGCACCCACATTATCAGGCGAGAGTCCTGACCTAGTACGGGCTGGCATCTTGGTATCGCGATACTTGATGTTCTGGGGACGAAAAACAGAGAGCTGGCTAACGAGTTCCTTCGCCATCCGTATGGCACAGGCCCAAGGTATGCATGTTGATGGAGAGTCTTGGGGACTTCCACCAAAAGTACTTGAGACGCGACGACGCTTATGGTGCACACTCTATTCGATGGATCGGTCAATATCACTCGCCACTGGTCGACCTTACACGATTAATAGCAAGCACTGTATGGAGATGAAGATAAGAAACGTGTGGATTGACGACAGTTCCCCAGAAGATGCAGCAGCTGCTGTGGAGAAGCCAGTTGAAGACCCGACGCAGAGCATCTACTATAGATTCACTCAACAACTTGCCACCATCTTGGGTGACATTCACGACGACTTCTTCGGCCTTGTACCAATGACAGCATCCTATCAAACATACGAAAAGGTCATGGCTTTGGACCAGATCCTCCTGGATTGGGCTGCAGGTCTACCGCCTTATTTCCGTCTGGAAGATCCTGACACCTCACTGGACTCTGAACGACCGTTCCTAAGGTGGCAGAGGATGTATCTTCATTCATCATACCACTTTGCGCGGATCACACTACATCGTACCTATGTCCTCCTTGAGTCGATTACAGACCGCTTCCAATACTCGCGTACGGCATGCATCTCATCAGCCTGCGCTGACCTCCGTCAAAAGCTCTCTCTTCGAAACTCTTCCATGACAGATAGACTCCTTGCCGGAGCTGCGATGCACAATCTCTTCAACTCGGCACTTGTTCTCGGCATCATTGCCGTTAAGGAACCACACAGTCCTCGCACAAACGCCATACTTGAAGACCTGGCTGCCTACTGTGAGAAAATGCGTGCCGACACGTGGGCCAATGAGTTCGTCATGGCAGAAGTCAAGGTCATTGAGTTATGCATCTATACAGCGAGAAAGACAAGCGGAGCAGGATCAGAGCGCTCACACTCCGCACTACGCCCAGAGCTAGAAAATGCGCCCTGTCAGGATAGTGATGTGAGCTATGCCGACGAGCTTGATGTTCATGCCCCCTACGAGAGCTGGCTGGATAGTTGGCTTGGACCTACACGCACGTTTCCTGAACCGCTGGATTACCAATTTTGGGAGGATCTTGTGGGCACATTGGAGGCAAAATGATCAATTTGGGCTTGCTACATCTTGGTAGATGACACGATTGGGTTTATGAGCGTGCCGATGCCGTGGGATATGGTGATTTGCAGATCACTTCCAGCCTTCAAATATCGCGGGGGCTTCCTCCCATGACCAATACCCGATGGTGTTCCAGTCAGTATCACCGTGCCTTTTGGTAGGGTACTATCCCTTGAGAGATGTTCAATGATTTCACCCACAGAGAAGATGAATTCATCAGTCTTCCCGTCTTGCAACACCTCACCGTTGAGGGTGGACTTGAGGCACACGCCCCGGTTGACATTAGCAAATAGCTCACTGCGGACAAGACAGGGTCCAAGGGGACAGAATCCATCAAAACCCTTGCTGTATCCCCATTGCGAGGTCAAAGACTGGATATCGCGGGCTGTTACATCGTTGGCGGCGGTATATCCCAAGATATAACGGCCTGCATCTTCACGCCTGACGTTCTTACAGTCTTGGGCGAGCACAATGGCAAGTTCGACTTCTGCGTCAACCATATCTGGCGCTGAGCTGGGAAGAATGATTGGCGAAGACGGGTTTGTGAGGGTTGTGGAGGGCTTGGTGAAGACTTCGGGGATGCTAGGGAGCGGACAGTTGAGTTCAGCTGCGTGATCTTTGAAGTTGAGACCGATGCAGCGGATAGTGAGGACTTCTTGGGGTGAGAGTGGGGATAAGAGCTAGTCAGTTAGCAATGAGTCTGATTCACGAAGTGAGGGAACGTACCGTCTTGATGAATGCAGTCTGGCCGGTGAATTGGCTTTCTTCCACAGCAGAGGGACGGTCGAGCAGGCGAACCTCGACTAGTTGGCCTGCGGCAATGGCCAAGCCGACTATGACTGTTAACATCGACTCCCCCTGAAGACCAGGCAGTACAGCTTACCGTCAACATTTGGGTCAACTGGCTCGCCACATGATTCCCGATCGTCTGTTGAGATGAACCGCACAAAGCGTGCCCAGGTCTGTATTCCATTAGTCCAGTCATTAGACCATTAGTCTATCACAGGGTTGGCTTACAGCTGGCATGGAACCCATCTTGGCAATATCGATAATAACACTGGGCCACAAAGAGGAAAGCACAATCAAGACATGATAAAGAAGAAGACAAGATAGCAAGTCAAACGATTTTCGAAATAAATAATCGAGAATTGGGATCCCGTATCAACGTCACATCCATGCATATCAACTTGCCCGCTTCTTCCTTGCCGCTCGCCGCCGCTCGCCGCCCGTTTAGTCGGAGTCTAACTTTACCCGCCGATATCATGCTCCACCTTTGCCGACGCCAGAGCGGGCAGACTGACTCGCCGCCCACATACCCTAGCCATTGTCAGTCTAAGCGAGTGATTCCCCGCTTCGCCGCTTGTTATCCGTAGCCTAATGCCTGTGTTATCGTAGTGTCATGATTCTAAAACCGGGGAACGTCTTGATAGGCTTATCACTTGCCCGCCTCCGCAGACCGTTGGTCGTGTGAAGGATCTGGATCTGGGGTATAAGTGTTAGACGTTTCCCCATGTGTCATACATACTTTACCGTTCAAACCATCATCTCTGAAACTGACTCCCCCTTGGTCTGTTTCTTTCATCTATCACAGGTTTCGACAAAATAACGAGATGGACAAGTCTGAGAAGATCATCGACGATGAGGTCGGTCGGCTGAGTGAGAACATCCAGGATTCGAACTTGTTTCTTGATCCACAAAGTGAAAAGAAACTTGTTCGGAAGTTGGATATCTGGATTGCGCCGGTTATGACGGTCATTTTCCTGACAGCTTACCTCGACCGTGCGAATATTGGTAATGCTGCTTCAGCGGGTATGACGGAGGATCTTGGCATGACCAGTGGTGAAATTGGCAGTAAGTATCCTATCCTAACTCTAAACGAGATGAGCACTACTGACGAGGCTAGATGCTGTTACTCTCTTTTACGTTACCTACGTGGCCGCCGAAGTCCCCTGCTCCCTCGTCCTGAAGAAGTTCCACCCTTCCCGCATGATCCCTCTTCTCATCTTCTGCTGGTCTTGCGTCCTCATCGGCACGGGCTTCATGCACAATGTTGGTCAACTCTACGCCTCACGTCTCCTCCTTGGCCTCTTCGAATCGGGCATGTTCCCCTGTCTGGCACTATACCTCTCGACCTTCTACTCTCCCGGCGAGCAAGCCTTACGCATCTCTTATCTCTTCGTCTCCGCCGCACTGAGCGGATCATTTGGCGGCCTCTTTGCCTACGCACTTCTCAAGATGGACGGTGTCGGTGGTCTTGAGGGCTGGCGCTGGCTCTTCATCATCGAGGGCTGTGCTTCTGTTCTCGTGGCAGCGTTTACATACATGATGCTCCCCGATGACTTTGAGCACGCGCGGTTCCTCAACGAGGACGAAAAGTCTATGATGCGAGTTCGCGCCGAGATTAATGCACGATATAACGGCAAGCCAGACTTTGACTGGGAAGAGGTCATGCGCGCTGTTAGGGATCCGAAGCTCTACATCTCGTGTTGGTCGCAGTTTATGGCAGATATCTGCTCGTTTGGTTTGAGCTCTTTCTTGCCACTCATCATTCGTAGCTTTGGATATGGTGTTGTTACGACGCAGTTGTTGACCATTCCTGTCTTCTTCTGGGCCAGCGCGGCATACATTGTGGTCTCATACCTCAGTGACAGGTGGAAGCAGAGGGCGTTGTTCATGATGCCCGCTGCATTGGTCACAGCTGTCGGGTATGCTGTCAACATTGGTGTGCCCATGGATCAAAGGGGCGTGCTGTACTTTTCTACCTTTCTCATTGCGCCTGGCGTCTACATGATCGTGGGATTGAACTGCGCATGGCTGTTGAACAGTCACGCGCCGTACTACAAGCGTGCCATGGCTATTGGTATGAATCAGTCCATTGGAAACACTGCCGGCATTGTGGTAAGCTCTATTATTGCCCATTACCTCGAATCATTATACTAACAAGTCTAGGTTGGTCAAATCTTCCGCACAAAGCAGAACGGAAAATATCTCATGGGTCTCAGCGGCTCGCTCGCTGCCGCTTTGCTAGCAGTGCTTGGCCATGCCTCACTCTACATCTACCTTAGACGCGAGAACAAACGGCGCCAGAATCTCACCGAGGAGGAACGGGAGGCCGAGATAACTGCTGGCAAGAGTGGCGATTTCCACCCTGATTATCGCTATGCGCTGTAAGCTTGAGATTCGTGCATCCGTAGCCTCATTTGCTATCTTCCTTGCTGAGATCTCAGCTCCTGGGGGGTTGCCCACAGCCTTCCAAAGCCGTTTTCCTACCCCTTGTTCGCAATCTTGTGCAAGTGTCCGCTCTATGCCTACATCAATATACCGTATGTCAGGCTGACGAGGAGTGATGAAACTATATAGATATAACTACCTGTACAGGCACATAGTTAGGTTAAAATGCATAATCTTTCTTGAAAATTTACTTTTTGATTAGCTCAATGCATAGTAACGCAGTGTTGCTACGTCTGAGCCATCTATGATGTGCTTGACATCGTACTCGCAGAATCTTACCCGCAAAGCCTCCACAACTGCCTGAATCGACTCAATCTAGGTGCTGGTGCTGGTGCTGGTACTGGAACAGGGCGCCTTTCTCCCATCAGCAGACACTCAATCGCTGTCCAATACATACTCCCCGGCGGCTTCTGCCTGCGTATCTTGCTATTTACTACATTGATGATAGATGTCTTGCCACCAGAGGGCCAGTGAAGACATGCCTGATCTGGAGGTGCTCCACTGTCTAACAAGAACTTGACAGTAGCCAGTCTCTTTTCCAGCGGAATTTGATCCATATCACCGTCAGTTTTGCCAAATATCGCACTTTCCAGGGGAGAAATGCATTTTCTTGAGCTCGAACTTGTCAAGCTCTGTTCTGAAACCCTGTGCCTCAGATAAGGCATCACACAGAACCGTGCAGCCAGACCAAAGAATGTACTTTCATATACGCTACCTTCAATATGCGTCATCCAGGATACTTCTTCTTCGTCATAGGCTTCCTGTAACATGTCGTCGAATGCGTCGAGTGCCGATATTAGTTTCGGGTGGTTAATTGGAGAGTCCGCAACCCGAGATGCGTAAAGCATTGTCCTCTCAGTCAAACCCTCACCGGATAGGCGCAAGTATGCACTAGAGCGTTTGAGGATGATATTTGTCCTGAGATGAACAAGGTTGGGATCAAAGTCTTGAGGAATTGTGAGATTGATCCGTGCCCAAACTTCGGGCGTCGCTGCCCAATCTCGAGCCGTTCGGTGAAGAAAATCGACAATGCCATAGGAAGACATCTCCAGGATCCCTCTTGTATTGCTGCTCAACCGGCGTTTGATTATGTCGTCAATACCAGACCTTGCGCCGTCTCGAGCCAGCACAGACTCGACGTCAAAAGTGAGAGGTAGGTTAGTATCAGCCAGCCACACCATGAGAGCATCTGGAGGCTCATGTGCTGCGCGTACAATCGCCAGAAGCGTTGACGAGTCTGAGACAATGTCATCTTCAATGCTGCTCCAGATGGAGGAATATAGGTCAGCAATGTTGCTCGGGAGGGCGTTGACAAGGGCTTGGAGGTGGTGCAGGCCACGGCCCTGACTGGCGGCATGGAGAAGGCTCTTGACAACGAGTGTCAACCAAAGAAAAACGCCATTGGCCTTCTCAAGCAACTCTTGCATAAGAGCTTCAGTCTCGCTAGGGAAAATGAATTGCAGCTCCAGGAACCCGCGAGTAGCTGCCATTCTAGACATAGCGTAATGTTTCATGTCAGGAAACGTCAGGTCTTGCATTCGAAGCTTTGGGTGTCGATGGAGTACGTCATCGAACTCGCTCCACTCACGGCTTGCCATGCATACCTTGGTTCCTTGCTGAGAATAAATGACGCGAAGAGGATCGAGAATTTGCGTCTTGATTTTGGCGGGCTCGACTTCGAACTCATCGAGACCGTCAATGAACAGAGCCAGGGCCATGGTCTTCCCACATTCACCGAGAAGATGTCTCAATGACTCCTCCAACTCCCACATTTCCCACTTGGGCTGCTCGACAACCCCCCGCGAAATGCGGAGCAAAGACCACCGCCGAGGAGCAACCCAAGGTACCAGTCCAGGGTTGAGTTTGAGTGACTGAAACAAGATTGTCCTGATAAGCCCTTGGCGGGATTTCTGCCAGTCGGACCCGGCATTCCAGGCGTAATAGCTTACAGTCAAGAGAGGGAGTTTTCCAGACCAGCTTTTAAGCTCGCCTCTAAGCTGTGAGTGTTGGAGGATGAACTTGAGTAGCGTTGATTTTCCGGACCCAGGCTTCCCAGTGATCCAGTACGGCTCGTTGGTCCTCTCTCTCAGCCATGTTGGAAAGCATGACCATGGCTGACTTCTTTCGCGCCCGTCGCCTTGTCTTTCAAACACCCAGGAGAAGGTTTGCTGGTATGCTTCAGGAATAGCATCCTCTCGGCTTCGAATGTCTCTGAACTTGAGACTGCCGGTGATGGTATGGCAAAATTGCCAGTCCTCTTTTCGGCATTTACTGAGCCACTCCTCTGTTCGCGCATCATCCCTGGGCTTCCAGTCCTCATCCCATAGGTACTGTACCAGCTGGTCATGTACACGTTTTCCACCCAGGGTAGATGTGCTAAACATAGCAAAAACAGCATCCAGTCCAATATTTCTGGTCGTAAATGCTCTGTGATCCAGGTCTGGACTCAATCTGGTCGTCGAATCCTCGTCTGAATGTTTATCGAAACGTCCCAAAACCCCTGTCATCTGGTCCAGAAGGCCATCAAAGCGGACGATCCTTGATGGACCTCCATCTGACTCTGCCCTGGCTATGCGTTAGCGCCTCTTCAAGTAACGTGTTTGAGCGAACCTACCATAGTGAAAAGGGTGTAAACATCATCATCTGTCTGCGGACGGTTCGAAACTCCTCGAGCGCATTCTCCCTTTTCTCGGGGGTCCAAATGTCCAAATAGGTGAGACCACTCGACACCAAAGATCCAACCACGGCCAAAAGTTCCCCTGCCATGCGGCCGACATCCTCCGAGAGGCTTGTCATGTGCTTTTCTGTTGTCAATGGGGCCTCTACCTGTCGATGTGAAATAGCGTTTTGTATCCGTTGAGAGGCTTTATCTAGTTCCTTTGAGTGTTCCCTTTTTCAGGTTAGTAGAGAGTCGCGAATCGTCTCACAACATGTATTAGCTTACCATAACAGATAAAAAATAGTGAGGATAATCACTCGACTCTGAACACACTCAAATCGCCCAAACACTGCCTCGTCTATTTTGCCTACGTCATTGACGACGATGAACTTGGAGCGCAGAGGGTATAATGCGGCCTGGACCTCGTGATAAATTTGGCCAACCTCCTGATCCATCTTGTTAAGAGCTTTGGTTGCTGTAGCGTGAAGATTTGACCGAAATTTCGATCTAACACTTCTGAAGACGTTTGGCCCTCTCCTAAGTAAGTAATAGTTAGAGAATGTAAATAGCAAGAATTCATTTAACCTACTTCGAATCAAGTATCGCCAATGAAAGGATGCGATGGCGCAATCCTTCAACTTGCTGAAGCAAGATAGTGTAGTTAACGTCGCCCAAACGCTCGGCACTCGACATGGTAGATTTAAAGCCGCAATAGACATCGTCGAATTGGATGCACAAGTCGCACAATTCTTTGCTAGAGTCAGAATGGGCCAAGCCCTCTTGTGTCACATACTTGATAAACCCAGTTAATTCAGTCAAGTCGCCTGGGCCAGGTCCCGGTGGAATTCCTGTGCAGTTTAGGGACAGAATGCGAGTACCAAAATCCACAAATTCGACAACGGCGCTCAATGGCCCTAAAGCGGGAGCCATTTCTTCGGGGGATGAGGCTACAGCATGGGATGGTTGGTAATAATTGAATTCTAACAGTGGCCCAAAGTCAGTTTGGTCTCTGATACATTCCCCTCTATACGTTCTAGCTGGCCGTACCAAAGTTCATTGTGCCCCCTTGCGAGTTGTACTGGTTGGCTCCGAACGCGTTCAGCTGGCCTTGTCCCAGGTTCACAGCCTGATATCCATGTCCTCCCTGGGCGATATGTTGGACGGTCCCGAATGTCCGTGGGTAGTCAAACTCTGAATCTGGCACCGATGGTTCAACTTGAGACATCTCGATAATGGAATCTTCCAGTCGACTAAGCTGGCTCTGTGTTGCCGTTTTAAAGAGCTGATTAACGGCCAAGTTTTCCAGCCCCTTCATGAGGTCTTTCATCAAACTCTCGACCCGGTGGCCTTTGCCTAGTCGCAGAACTCTTGCGCGATAGAAATCCACGATCGATCCGTTCTTTCCATTCTTGGAGTGTTTTTCGATGTCCTGGAAGATTTGCAGTAGCGAGTCGGCATTTGTTTTACATCTGCCCACGGTGGTTTGAACTGGAACGACTGCCGATTCGTCGAGAGTGCTATCTTTTAACAGCCGCTGGACATTCTCCAAGGTCTCTTGTACCAGAGGCAGGTGGTGGTGCACTTCCTCGAAGGCCTTTGGGAGTCCTCGGAGATGTTGGATGGCGTTATATGTCAGAGGAATTGCTTGAACGACGGTAATGGTGGATGCGATGATACTGAGAGGATCCATTATCGCCAATCAGTAAAGCTGGCTATGATGAATGGGAGTCTAAGCAGCAAGAGAAGTGATGACCGCGGACGGGAGCGTATATTCTACCAAAAGAGAGACGACACCATGATATTGAACAGATCCATCCATCCCCCGCTGGGTAGGATGTGATCTTTTTTGTAATTTCCCCTCTGAGGGTTGAAAATCAGGCTGTCTAATCGAATGGTTGGTCGCCAAGTGTCAGCACGACGCCACAATATGCACTCCAAAAATGAAGCGGTTTGAAAGCATGGACTTGACTCGTCGAAGAGCAGTCCTGACCATGGCCAGGCCCAGACTCTGCTGATGGCGGCAAACCGCGGGGTCTTATTGGCACTCTTATGTGAGAACCTGTCGGCTGTCTGGCATTTGCTAAAGTGGTTGGTGATAGCGTAGGTAGGTAGTCATTCGACGAGTTACATTCACCTCCCTCCCCTACAGGGTACGGTGTGTGTGTGTAAGGCTTCAGTCACATCAGGCTCGGGCCAATTCCTCTCTTAACAGACAAAGCCTTGGCAAATTTCATGGTTTTGCCTCATTATCATAATAGGAGGGACAAGAGGTGGCCTGCCTAAATGCAATACCATTGCTCAATGAGAGAACATAGCCTTGGTGGAAGCCTGATTTTGCGGAACGAGTGAACCCTCGGATCCCCAGGTCTTGGCACAGCCCCCCGCTTTCCGGGAAAGAGGCACGGGCTTAAATTTCATCGATCTTGTGACTCAGTTATGACATCTCAGGCCGGGTTTTCATTATAATAAAGAGAATATTTCCAATACACCACAGCATCATATCCCAATGCCAACACAATGGTAGAAACAACACACACACACACACACACACACAGAGGGTCATATTAGAATACAGACACTTAGAAAAATGGCATCACTGATTCATTACAACCGATGACTGAGTCTATCTCTTACTCCGTAGCCTCCATAGCTGCCTTACTTGACAGCTCTCCTCCGCTGGCACCGTCTTCAATTCATCCAAAACCCCAGAAATCATCCTTCTTGTAAGCCCTGCTTCAAGATGCGCCAGCCGAATGTTCCCTAATCCCGCCCGCCTAAAGAGAGGAGATTCCAGCTCCTCGTGCAAAGTCGCATGCCGATCATTCCTTACTTCTTGGCAATTACAATAGTGGTGACTGCATATTGTTGTTAGCCAACTATCTCACAACGTATGACTAGTTTACCTACCCTGTTGAGCAATGATGGTAATCTGAGGGACCAGGGACTGATCAATGAACTGGGCCAGGTTGACGCGGCCAAGATCCCGAATAAGGCCGAGCTCAACGCTGCCGAGCGAGAGTCTGGACAAGTCGAAGCTGTCGAAGATGCCGGTCTGAGCGATCGAGAGAAGAGTCGAGAGTTGCTGGAACTGCAGTAGAGACTGGAGGTCAAACTCCTTGGAAAGAAAGAGATCCTGGAAGATGACCACGTTGAGGTTGTTCCTGCGACCGAGGTTCTGGAACAGGCGCAGGTCAAGATCATTGACCTTGAGCAGGTAGTTGAGATCAACCTGGCCGAAGGCAAGCTCGTTGCCACGTCCGTCACGATCACCATCGCGTCCATCGCGACCGTCTCGATCCTCACCACGGTCGCCGTCTCCACGGCCGTCGCGGCCGTCGCGGCCATCACGGCTTTCGTTGAGCGCGGCGCGGGCCTGGAAGGCAGGGAAGCCTGGGGCGGCGGCAGCAAGAGTTGCGAAGGCGGCAACAAAGATGGTAGAGAACTTCATCTTGATGATTTGGTTGGGTTGGGTTGTGAGTGAGTGGGTATCGTTCGAATTAGAAGAATAAAATGAAATGCGAGCACAGCTCAAAAGATCAGAGAATGTTTGTTGAAGGAGTGGAAGCGAATAATGAGCCCAGCTGCACAAGTCAGTTTTCCTGTGTTCGACCGATAGTACAATAGATGGATCTGACTTACCTCTAGAGAATGAATGGAGAATGAATGAAGGCGTTCGACACAAGACAGATGATGGAGCTGTTGTTGATTGCTGAGATATCAGGATGGACATGGCATCTTTATATCAATAATCCACGAAGTGAATGGTAACATTTCATCTTGTCCCAGATGATTTCATCATCGCGTCTAGCACCTAACTTTGGTCGATCACAGGGCTGCGTCAGAAAACGAGCCCCCTCTTACCGGAACACCAACTCCCGAGGGCCAAGATGGACTGCATGGGAGAGATGCACCTCGTCACGCTAGCAAGTGTGCACTAACAAGGTAAGACACATTACTGCGGGAAGTTCAGAAGCCGAACAAGAAAGGAATTAACCTTATCTGGTGGAGTGTGGCAGGGCTGGGGGCATTCGAGGGCTTGGTGGAACATGATCGTAAGTTGATGGCAGTATCCGATCGTCCAACCGTTTCACATGACTCCCTGTAATTCATCGGATGGCCGGAACGTTCTGCGCTCTGTGCCTGCATGATTGTAAACCGTCGATCCAACAACGGGACGACACCGGAAGGTTGGTGTGGTCTTTACTAAAGTCCCCAGATATTCCTTGTGTGTCAGCAGGGGTACGAGTCTCACCTTAACTCGTCCCGTCTTGGATTGGACGGTTAGCGTTTCGGCACATCGATGGAGAAGCACGAATTGACGCGGATCGGCATCGCGTGTCTCAGAGCCGCACCAGATGTAACGCTAAGACGGGCCAGTAGTTACCGGTTGGATATGCATGGGAGTTGGAGTTTTACTCATCCATAATTGCCCACTTACCAAGCACAGTCAGACATACAGGTCGAACAAAAGGTTCCCCACAGCGCGATAATCCAAGTTAAACGTAGTCCTTTCGGCTCGGATCGAGCTCACTCGAGGCACAGAACCTGCAAGTAGATAGCACACACTCGACCTCGATTATAAACACCATTTGGTTAGTCTTAATAAATTTAAGCATATTATTAGACGTGAATTAGACTCCATCTCAACGACAGTTTATGTCGGCACACGGGATGCTGGCCTTGTGTTGAGCAATGATCAAAAACGCCCAAATGGCCTATTAGTGTACATACTTCTGTAAAATGATACCATCCTCTACCCTTATCCTTAGATATCTCTCCACTATATACATGTATACGATTGAGACGGCAGATCCATGATCTGCCACATTCCCTTGACTTTGCTCAGGACTTGATAGGTCAGTTCCTCCTTCCATGGACTTACAAGTGCCCGACTAGTGCCTCCAACGAAAAGACCGTCATCTTAGTCCAGTTCTGCAGCAATGGCAAATCTCCAAGGTTGAGGCACGCAATCCAGAAGTGGGTGGTCAGCCTTGGAACCAGGCTCAGCTCGATCTCGCCTTGGAGTGGGTAGGTAGAGGATCCCTATAAAATTCTCATAACTTTGACTTATTATACTCAGAGGGGAAGCAAAGGGTTTGCTGAGGATTACTGGTTTTGCCACATTTTGACACGGTTCCCGGTCTTCAGGAAAGGGGCATCTATCTGACTCTTTTGCAAGAACCTAGTCAAAACAGGTCTTTTCCTCGTATTAAAGAACTTTAGATAATATGAGAGTGTAATAAGACGGCGTGCTTTAAAGTCCGATATCCCTTTGTCATTCCGTCGTTTCACTTAACTCAAGCGCGGTCCCACCACCAATCATTCTGAAGGGGATAGTTTCTCCTTGTTGTCGTCAAAAACCGAATCGCCACATGAGCCAAGCCAGCATGGTAGTGTGCTCCTGCGCCGGTCCACTCTTGATAATGGCTCGTGTCTACCCATGTAGATGTTGGTAGGTCCAGGGGTAATTCTCCGTGGATTGACTGATCCCAGCCAAGGTCTCGAGCCTCCTTCTCGAGATCAATGGAGTTGTCCAAGAGATATGGACTCGGCCGCATCCCAATGGCTGCCATCTTTCGTTTCTCCAAGCCGATGATGAACTGTATTGCCGTCTTCAAGGTTGTTTGCACGCTATCAATAGTGCCCTCCGAATTCCCTAACCCCGAAAGAACACGTTGGTCATGGTGTATGGTGTTAAAAAGAAATACGACCGCTCAAGCCCTCGGTGCATCCGGTGCGCACTAAAGATACGGGGATATTGCCAATGTCGTCCGATGTCAGAGGCCCTTCCGTGGGCCCCAGTGTTTGATCCAAGACAATAAAGACGGCCTTGAAGAGAGGTTGCAAGATATACCTCTGGCTGAACGCCACAAGTAGCTCGTCTTTGCTGTCTTGCCACTTCTCTGAAGCCTTTGTGGAATATAACAGATCGTCTGGTAGCCGTCTGAGGACGTCCGCTGATAGTTCTTGACAGAGATTTGTATTTAATCCAGCGATATCCGTCAGTGTTGGCCTGGCTGTGTCCGTACCCCATCCTAGGGATACACTTTTCGCCACATAACGGCCGTATTCGATATCAGTCTTGTATGGTTTGAACCACTGGCGGTACAGCCATATATCCACAAACTTCCAAATTCCGTTAAGAAGATCTGATCCTTGTCGTTGGGGATCCAAGAGATATATGGCGGTGGATTTGTTGTGGTAGTCAAGAATATGTCGAACAGTCCAGCCTCTTGACTGGCGTGTTTGGCCAAATGACCAAGACACGGGGTTTTGTTCTCCAGCCCGTAATCTGAAGCACGATGGCACACGAGAAAAGCATTCGAGAGCTGCCATTCGATGAGTCTTTTCTTTAATACCACGAAGCTGATGCAGAATTTCGGTTCTGGTCTTGTAGGGCCCTTGACATGCCCCGAGACGGAGGCGCCGGCGAGTCATATGGATGACATACCGGGCATCCCGGCGATCTTGTGTCTGTGAGAAGTCGAGTGCGTCCATCTTAGGTTAGGCAGGTGATGATGGGAGGTTCAATTTCGCTTGATAGAAGAGTAAAAACGTGACCTTTGTTATAGCTGAAGCTCGGCTCTCGATGAGATAACCGAACCAGAAGATTGAGAGAAGAGGAAAGCTGATGCTCAGATGAAATACATACCTGGACGGGATATGAGTCATGGCCTCACAAGAGAAAGTTTATGCCGTATATTTGAACCTTAAGAGCAGCCAGAGAGGAGACATGCGAGCTTAACATAGTGCAAGGTTTACTTCCTGTGGCTGTTGCAAGGATCAAACTTATAATATCAAGGTTGCAATTTGTCTTCCAGTCAGGGCCATCAAGTAATCAGGTCTTGGGGACAGAGAACTCAATCAATGGGATTCTAAATGCTTCGTGTATTTAGAGAAAATGAAAAAATCCTATACACCCGCTGGCTCGTGTGCGTTTAATTACTCCAGGTGCGTCTTAATGATAACCTAGTAAAACCGCCTGTATATCCTCTGCGGTACAGATCTGACTTCCTTATCCCATCAAGCTTAAAACTCCTGTCCGAATGCCGGGTATTGAGGTGCGAGGATACCATCGCACGAATATCGGACGACATATGGGCTAGAAGTTGCCTCGCTGCCAACAACAACTTGGCCACTAGGAGACGTGATAGTGAACTGGAATCCACCACCGTACTGAGCTTGGCCATAGACAAACCGAATAGGAACATAAGCACCACCGGGGATATCAATACTGAAGGATGCCGACCCAGCGATATGATCAGGCTGGTTGTAGCGAGCCTTGGCATCAGCATTAATCTCGATCCAGCCAGCATAGGCCTTAGCTCCAACCCATAGGTAAACAGCGTCATTGGCGTAAGGGATATTGAACTGGTAGGTTCCTGTTTCACAGGCATAGAGGTAGGCGTGGTGGTTCAGGGCGAAGTAGTCCAAGTTAAGGTCTGCCGTTGAGCCGTAGATGGGACCAGGAGCATTCTCAGAATTGGGTTGATAGAGACCCCCGACATATGGTGTGGTACCGACGTAAAGAGGGTTTTGAGTCTTGAATGAAGCGGGATGAAAGCTCGATTAGGTGGTATCGGTGTTCTGGGCAGGGTTGCTGTAGTAGGCCCAATCGAAGCCGAGGTTGTTGCAAGAGATCGGAGTAGGGCAAGCCGTCGCAGTGGTACTCGTTAACTCCTCGGTCGTGGAAGCCGACGACGTAGTCTCTATGGTAGTAGTCGTGGTAGTGGCTAGTTCCGATGTCGAGGCCGTAGAGGTGGACACCTCAGTGGTCGAAGAGGCCTCAGATGTGGAAGAGATCTCAGTTGACGAGGTCAAGTCGGTCGTGGTGTCGACAGAGGAGATCACGGTCGAAGACGCAGACTCGGTTGAAGAAGTCACAGCAGTCTCAGTGGACTGAGTAGTGGATGGTCGGCAAGGTCCAGCCTGAACTGCAGTCAGACTGGCACAGGCCAGGGCAGCAATGAAGCTCTTGGCGTTAACCATCATGAAGGTAATGAACGAAAGACAAAAGTTGGACTAAACGAAGGAATGGCGCTGTCGGACGAAGAAAACAGGAAGATTAGTTCCCGCCTTGGAGCTCCTATTTATTAGGGCACAACTCATCGGGAGCCCGTTAGGTTCGATTCAATAGCCTTTCAATAACTCTGGATGAGTGGAGTTGCAATAAGATCTTCGCATGAGACTATCGATCTGGCCCGCTTCTAACCCCAGCCCTCAGCTCGTGTTTCTAGGCTGGTGCAGCGTTAGCGGCCAAGCACTTATCCACAAGAAGACGTCGCTGACTGCTCACCGTTTGCCCTAATTTCCGCCTTCGCGCTTGATGAACTTTGCCACCAGCCAATGTTGATCTTAATACCGAATGCAAAGCTGACTCTGCTCCTCAAAAGACGGGCAGAGTCGTTGAGTAAGGCGTAGACGCGCGCTAGAAGAATGCCCACAGACAACTTAGATCTGGGGTCCCTGCCCTTAAGGGCAACAGGGAGAAACAAAGATGGATACTGACATGTTCACGCGATGCTACATAAAGCTTAGCTGAAGGTGAGAGTCTTGTCTCGTAGGTTGATGGTGGAGCAGACCGATAGCTCGGGAGAAGTGTTTTAAGACACGGCTAAGAATCACGACCCATCAGGACATCGATATGCATTCTCAGTGTATTTATTGCTAAGATCATCATGGCTAGAAGTTAAAGCACAATCTTCCTATTTCAGATATCCAGGTATCCCTACTGGCGATCAAAAATACTCAACTTTACATGACTCATCAAGTTATTCCTATTTTATCCAGGTTTAGTCTCTCATCAACGCAGATACAGCATCATAACCACCCCAGTCCTAAACAATCTTCACCATAACCGGCCTCCCAGCATCATTACCTTCCCCCCAATGAGAACCCCTGACAGCGCCACCCTATGCTCCCTAACACAGGAGTTTTCGCTTGCTAGGGAAGGCTGGCAATCCGCACACTCCTTTTTAGATGGCTGATCCTCATGACGAAAGTTCATTCCATGATCATCGTATAAATACTTAACGGCATTGGTGTTGCACCTCCACTTGACGAAGAAGGTTGACATGTAACGAGATTATACAAGTAGCACCGCCTTTCCATCTAGCAACACTCCTCCCAAGACCTGATCACCAACTTAGTACGTCTGATATGCCGACTCGCCGCCCAACAACCACACCCAATCCAGCGGGAATCCTTGATTAGAACTATCCATTTCTGGTATCCCCCATCGCGATTGAGGCATGTCGTCGAAGCTTTCTCCTCCCATGGGCTGCATCTCTGGCAACTCTGTCAACCCTGATAGCCCGGTCGCGGTGGGATTGCTCCCAGACGCTTGGTTAATCGAGTGGCTAACATCCATTGCGTCAAGGCGAGGAGATGGCATAGCTGATATAATAGCTGTCTCTTCGCCTGCTTTGTACTCCAATAACGCCTCATCCCGGGCCATATTAGCGCTTGATGAAGCACCCCGTCGCAAACGTTCGACTTTGGCCCAGCGAAAATCGCGAAAGTCATACTCTGCGGCATCCTGTCCGACGAGTTGATGTTCACTGCAGCTATTAGTAGTTGACCAGAATATGATACTCAGTACCATAGACTAACTCTCTAAAGGCAGCCAAGTCGTTGTTGGTGAGAAGATGCATGCAGTCGCAATGCAAGAGCCTATGAATTGCTTCAACATACTTGACGCAGTTAGCCTCAACCCGTCAAGCCTAGATTCACACTAACCAACTGCCTGACAAATTCTGATCGGCTTGCAATCTCTCGAATGGCAGTGAGAAGATGGGGAATCGCCTCTACCAATTCGGGCGCTTTAGGATCAGTAAAGGGATCGACTTCAGCCAAGCGGCGCGGCTCAAAAAGAAGGACTGCGTGGTAGGTCAATACGATGGCAAATCTGATCATAGCTGAAGTAGAAACTCACTCTCTAAAGCCACATATGAGTGCACCCCTATCTGAGGATCAAATTTGATGCCTGCTTTGAGCCCTTCCAAAACCAGACCAGCGATCGGCAGGGCGTGCGAGATCCTATTCTGTCGCACTTGAGGTATAAGATCCATCTTGGAGGGATCTCGTTGATATATCATCAAGCCAGCTCGACCCAAAATGATGAACAAGTTATGGCGCATGACGTGCAACAGTAGAAACGTGATAAGCCTATCGCGGTGGACAAACATGTTGTCACTATTGAAGTGAAATCGTTTTGGCAAGGCACCAATGAGCTCTTCGATATCAATTCGAAGGGTATCCAACTCGGCCGATAGTTGCTCAGCAGTCTGTTCTTTATGTGAGGCACGAAAAGCAAAGTGCAATGCTCTTCGGCGTGTAGCTGCCGTGCGTAGAAGATATGCCGACATATCAAGAGGTGCTCGTTCAAGATTATCAGGGAGGATTCCTTGAGGGTTTGCAGAGTTATCAAGTGGTTCAGTCACAACATTTTCGTTGCCCAAGAATCTCTCCTGCTCACAAGGAAGCTGAAGCCGATAGGTTTTCTCATCGATAACGTGGAAACCGTATCGACCGCCATCGATGATGCTGTCTAAGAAGAAGGTAGACCAAGCTACGCGACGAAGAGCCTCGCCAGATAGAAGTGGCGACAATCGTGCATTTGAGGCTAGATTGGGTGTATAGGTTCGATCAAATGTCTGTAAAGACATCATCTGCATCATTCTAGGAAGGTCAGCACTCTAGAACAAGTTCCAGCTGTGATTATTACCTTGCGCAGGCAGACCCTAGTAGCCAAGCAGAAGTAAAGTTGCCTCTGTTTAAATCATAGTGCTGGGCCAGCAAAAGACTCTACTACAACGTCAGTATTTTCTTGACCTTCTGCAAAGGAGATGAGCGGTGCTTGCCATGAGTTGGATAACACCAAAACCCTGATACATGGCAGGGAGAAGAGATTTGATGGCTGTATCTGCCCAAGCATCCGCTTTCGCGAGGTTTTCGGAGCTTATTTCTCCAGCAAACCTGATACAACTAAGTAATTATCGGGTGACAGCAATAGGGCGTGACTCTGAGACTCACCGCATTGCGCTGGCTATCATGAGAAGGGTCAATTCGCGAGGAGCATTGCCTTTCGCTAGCTGGCGTTTGAAGTGAAGCTGGTGAATGAACTCAAAGTAACCAAACTCTAAGGTGACTCAGTTTCAGCTGCTAATAAGAAGGCATTTTCGGGTAAACTGACGATGTACTGATGAAAAGTAGAGTTGGACCAAGTCTTGCAACTCTTTACCTGTTGGCAGCTCACCCCCCGGGGCTGTCAACTCCGAGGGTGTATGGGCGTCAGACTCAACTATTTCACTTTGGTTCGGTGATTCTAGAGTCTGGTGATCTATTGCGTCAATGCTTTGTTGGGATCGTATGCAGTCAATAGACATGGCCTTGCATCTCTCACATGCATCTTGCACGTTACCAACGCACTTGAGCTAGGGATATTATCAGCCACTATCTTAATGCCCCATATAAGACTATGGAAACTCACCTTTTTGTCTCTGCAAGCCTCACAGGCTGTTGCATTGGGCCTTCTCTTGGTTCTCTGTCTCTGGGTTTCCGTGCTCGACCAGTCGCCTGTTCTGTTTCCCTTGAGGCATTGAGTGCAGATTGGTATTTTCTCATCACATTTAACCTACAGCATATATAGTTATAACTTCAAGTTTGGTCAATTGACGTCTCACTGATCATACCTTTCTATGCCGGCAAGTCCGACATCCCGTTCGTGTCCGATGGATCAAGGACCTGGGGGTTGGCGATGAGGTATTAAGCGAAGACGCAGCATCCATGGCATTGGCTCATCGGGTATAGAGTGACTATAAACAATATGAAAGGATCAATGTCATGCCGTAGGCTAAAAATAGGAGGAGAGGGAAGATGAAGAATGAGGAATGAGATTCTACGCCAGCGACTAGACCCGGTTGTCGGACGGCAACCGGAACATGGTCCAATCACAATCTAGTATGATCCGGAAGCAAAAGAGCATGACTAATGATTGTCGGCTGTAGGGAACAGTCTTCCAGTTCACAAAACCCCTGACACTGGCACAGAGAACATTACGGATGTTACGATAGTTAAGTGAGAATATGATTTGATTCAAGAAATGTGCAATTTTGGACTACTGAACTTATGCTATCCTAAACCACAATCTCCATTACTACGCCCAACTTAGCATCAACCTTGACTTGATGGAAATATACATTTAAGCTGCTACGCGGGCACTCTGGTTGTTGTCATCATGATGAGCCGAAACAGATAACTCGGCATCCTTCTCTCCTTCAAGTTGTCCAATACGACGCTCAGGGTCAGAGAAGTGAACGTTTTGCGGGCGGAAAGGGTTAAAAGGTGTCTCAAAAATGGCATCAATCTCCTCAAGTGCGCGTCCCTATTCGAAAGACATTATTAGCAGCAAATTCAAGTGGTGACATGAAGCCAACTTACCTTGGTTTCTGGGAGAAAGAAAAAGGTATAGAGAAGAGCCACTCCGGAGACACTGCCAAAGACCCAACCGACACCAAAGTGAAGATCCCTGATGAGGTATGGAATCACAAAGTTTGTGACGAATGCCCAGATGACATTCCAGGATGCACCCAAAGACTGTGTCTTTTCGCGGAGAGACGAGGTGGGAATTTCTCCACCAAGAAGGTAGGGGATAGAGGCACTGCCCATCTACGAATCGTAGTCAGTATCACAAGCTACCTCGTGCTGCATTCGTGACTCACATTGTACCAGACGGCAAAGAGCATAAAAGCGGCCACGATGGTGTTCTTCTCGGTAGTAGTCTTACCGGCCTTTCCACCAAGACCGGCCAACAGGAACAACCAGAAGGACTGGAAAATGTAGCTGGTCATGAGGGTGTATCGGCGGCTTCAAATATGATCAGCAAGAGAATTCAACAAGCCATCTAAACAACGACTTACCCAAGATTGTCAACCAGGTACATGGCTGGAATGACCGAGAGGAGGCCAAGAACGCTGGTAACGATGGGATAGGTAAAGGCCTTGTCTGCATAGCCGTTCTCCTTGTAGAACACAGTCTGGTAGGTCGATGTAAAAGCTTGGCCAGTGGTCTACATCTCTTTAGCCCTGACCAGTAAAGGACCATGGCACTATACTGACCTGCTGGAAAAAATAGAATGCAAAGACAATCAAGGTGCGACGAAGGTTGGTCCCGCGCACAAGGTCAAGCCAAGGGCCTTTGTGCACCTGCTCTCTCAAGGCTTCTTTGATGGCCACAATCTCTTCATCGCATCGTCCCTCGTCGGCGTCGGCTTTGCTTCGGAGGCGCTGTAGAGAGATGACGGCGTCAGACTCACGGTCCTTGGAGAGGAGCCATCGGGGAGAGTCAGGAATAAAGAAGACAAAGGCGATGAGAACTTCATTCACCGGTTAGTCGATGCAACATAGGTTACAGGCAAGAATTTGGCCACTCACGAGTTGGGAAGACGAACTGAAGGCCAGTGACAGTTTTCCATCCCACACCATTGGTGCTAGTCGAGTAAGCCTTATTGGCACCCGTCGCAATAAGAGTGCCAGCGTTGAGGAAAAGCTGGAGAGAAATGACGACCAAGCCGCGGAAAGGGGCGGGGACAATTTCGGCCTGATAGGTTCTGTTGCACAAGTCGGTCAGATTTACGTCTCAGAACTGATTATATCAAGACTCACGTCACATCCACCTCAACAAGACCGACCGAGATATAGACAATGACACGTCCGATGAGGAACTGGGCAAAGCGCCCAGAGCCGGCCCCAGTGTCGGCAGCGGTGATCTCCACTAGAGTAATGTCAGTAAGTCGGCAAGAAAAGCAATTGGCTATTTGGAACTCACGAATGACACCAATGAACGAAATGATAGAGAGGATAACAAAGACCATACGGTGGCCATATCGTTCGATAGCTGGACCAGCGACGAGGCATCCCAGGAATTTACCGACAAAGGGAATAGAGGACATGATGGAGGTATGGGCAGAATCGAATGCATATTTGCCTGTCTCGGCATTGTATTTGCCGAATTGGTTGATGAAGCCCTGTCGCGTGTCAGTCATCTCAATATTGCTTCATCAATTCGCATATATACTTACAGGGTTAGCAAGAATACCACCAAACGATCCGGTGTCGAAGCCAAAGAGCATGTCTCCTACGAGGAGACAAAAGCAGGAAAATATGAGCAAGGGGGAGACGGAGGACCATGCTGATCGTTGGCTCGCCATTGCGACGGTGTTGACCAAGGTCAGAGGCAGTATAGTAAACAAATGTTGTCAAGTTGTAAACGGTCGCCAATTTCCCAAGTTGCTAACAATCTTGTCAAGAACTTGCAACTGTCTTGATGAAGAACAGATGTTGGAACAAGGTTCACCTGTGGACAGAGACTCGTTTTTGTAGATCCAACCCCAGCCTCTAATTCAATTAAACTCGTGAACAGTCTGCTAGGTTCTAGGGGGGTAACATGGCTCGAGATCCCCGCAATCTGGGGAAGCGAAGGGGCGGTTCCGAGCGAGATTGTCAGTGTTCCGAGCGAGTGTGGAGTTTTTATTCCGAGCGAGGTTAAGATTTCTATGGTCACAAGGTCTTAGAACCACGGCTCCGCTCCGAGCGAGGTTACCCACTATAGTAAAGTGCTTCCGAGCGAGGGAGCGTGGTTCTATTTGACGACTTGAGCTCTCCTGTTGCCTGGGTCACGAAAGCAACACAAGTTCATATAATTAATCGTGTTCCCATCAATTCCAATTGGACTCGAGATCGTTTCTGCCAAGATAAACCCATCAGGCTTCATCATCGCCGACATAATGGGTAGCGCCCCTGAATCGACGCCCAAGCGTCCCAACTTTCTCTTCATCCTCGCCGACGACCTTGTCAGTCCATTTGCCACTTGTTTCCACTCTAGTCGGACCAGGAGCTCAGCTGACCATTAACTCTAGGGTTTCTCCGACATTGGTTGCTATGGCGCCGAGATCCAGACTCCTAATATCGATCGATTGGCCTCCGAGGGTATACGTATGCTGAACCATCATGCCGCCGCAGCCTGCTCGCCCACACGGGCCATGCTCCTCAGCGGAACCGACGCCCACCTCGGTGGCCTGGGAGTCCTGATCGAGTACAAGAGGAGTGAAAGCGGAGCTAAGCGCTTTAGCGGAAAGGCTGGTTACGAGGGCTACCTCAACAACGATGTTGCGACAATACCAGAGGTTCTACAAGACAATGGCTACTTTACTGCCATGTCAGGCAAGGTCAGTGGTTTTAGTGAGTCCTACATCAGATCTAGGCTTATTAGATCTTTAGTGGCACCTTGGTCTCCGTGCTTCCCAAGGACCATGGGAACGTGGCTTTCAAAAGGCGTTTGCCATGTTGCCCGGGTGCTGCAATCACTACGGCTGGGAGCCAGTTCAGGAGAGATTCCCAGTCGGTGGTCGCCCAGTTCATGCGGAGAAGGGAAAGAAGGTGGACATGTGAGTTTCGATAACCCTTATGGACATATGCCTGTTTATCTTGAGACTGACAATAGTTCTTGCTAGGACACCTAACAAGACCGAAGACCCGAACGGATTCTACTCGACCGACTTTTACACAAATCGACTAATCCAATACCTCCAAAACCGATCCGATGACGATAAATCGAAACCCTTCTTCAGTTTCCTTCCATACACGGCACCTCATTGGCCTTTGCAGTGCTCCAAGGCACAGAGAGACAAGTGAGTGATCTCCCAAACTTCTCGAAGCAATATTGACCCTCTCAGATACAAGGGAATGTATGATGACGGTCCATATGCTCTACGGGATCGCCGACTAAAGAAGCTCGTCGAGTTGGGTATCATTGACGAATCAGTGGTACCGCACAAAGTCGAGACCGAGACGATGGGTGTTGGAGAGTGGGATGAGCTCACACCAGAGGAAAAGAAGCTATCTAGTCGAGCTATGGAGGCATATGCCGGCATGGTAGACTCGATCGACGTCAATGTCGGAAAGGTAGTCGAGTATCTAAAGGAAACGGGAGAGTACGACAACACATTTATTGTGTTCATGAGCGACAACGGAGCTGAAGGTGCCGCGTAAGTACCAGTGGCCCCTGAGTTGGACTTGAACTAACCATTTGTCTCTTCCCGATAATAGCATGGAAGCTGTTCGTAAGTAGCACCATATCGTCAGGTAGATACCCCCACTAACTATTATTCCAGCCGTGATGGGAGATAATATCACCCGCGCTATTCACCAATATTACGATAACTCGTACGACAACATTGGATCTTGGAACTCCTTCACATGGTAAGATTATCATACATGTCATAGGAGCATTGATTAACCATTATTTTACTCAGGCTGGGTCCTCTTTGGGCTCAGGCATCAACAGCACCGTCGAGATTGTTCAAGTGCTTCCCCTCACAAGGTGGCATCCTCGTCCCTTGCGTCGTCAAACCACCCGCGAATACGTTCCTACCCTCATTCTCTCCAGGCTCATTCAACCGCTCCTTTTCGACTGTCATGGACTTTGCACCTACGTTCCTCGAGTTGGCCGGAGTATCCCTCCCTCCAGCCTCTGAGAAGACCGTGTCTACAGAGTTAGGGAAAGGCTCCGCCACCGCCACTCGTAGCATGACCACCTTCAGGGGTAAGGATGTGCACGCTATGCGAGGCAAGTCCTGGATACCGCATTTCGGCCGAGGAAAGAACGTCGAGGATAATGAGGTCTGGGCGATTCATTCATCCTCCGAACCCGTCGGATGGGAACTCTTTGCTCGCGGTGCGCTAAGAAAAGGAGATTGGAAGATTGTGCACTTTGACAAGACAGAAGGCGGTGCAGGAGAGGGTGACGAAGGCTGGGAGCTGTTCAATGTTGCTCAAGATCCAGGAGAGACAACAGATCTGGCCAAGACTGAGCCAGAGAAGCTAAAGGAACTCCTGGCGCACTGGGATGAGTATGTTGTTGAGTGTGGAATTGTGTGGGGAGAAGTGGCTTCATCTTTGGGTGTCAGCAAAGATGAGGCTCCGCAGCTATGGGAAGATGAGGTTGAGCTGCAAAAAGCATGGATGGGTGCCAGAGGTGGTGATTGTCCAGTTGACTGCAAATAAGATGCAGGACTATAGAGAGGAGATCAAAAAGAAGACAAGTATAGAATTTCCATCCCTCTTCTTGTATAAATAGAAGCGACTACATATCTTGTCAAGAATTTCGTGTATCCCCAACTTCAGAATGGAAGAAAGTCTCAGTTTTGTGATTCTAGCAGGCTACTAAGTTCTTGTACAAAGGCTGAAATAGGGATTCTGACCTTAATATAACGCCCCTGACATTTTCTCCAAACTTCTTCAGGATCTGGAGACACTCACAGCTGGGGAAAAGGTCTGTCTCATTGCGGACACGACTGCTCTTGTACGAGCTGGTTCAAGACATCAACTGCTAACATTGGAACAGCACGATCAGCAAGGCACTGCAGAAGTTCGAAGAATATCCTGCCAACGGGCTCCGTAGCAGCCTTGTCCCGGTTGTGCTCTCCATCGCGAGTGTTCATGGAGGCTCAGTCGCCTACCAGAGGTTAAAGTCCCTCTACCTACAGCCTCCTGTCACATCGATCGGCCACAGGGAGACTTACTTGCGAGCCCTGGCAACGTGCCCTCTACCAGAAGCATTTGATGATTACCTAGGATTTCTTCTCACCGCCACAGTTCAGGTCTCAGATTTGCACATTTCGACAAACACGATCTCTGCACAGCCATCAGCCAGGAAGACGTTTCGGGACTGGCTGAGAGAGAATTGGGCAGAGATCTTGCTCAAATTTGATGGAGCCTGGCCGAGCCTGGACAAGTTCTTGAAGCAAGGCATTGGCGAGCTTTCTGGCAGGTAGTTCGAAGGAAGAGGTACGGAGCTTCTTTTCGGATAAAGACTGCGAGACGATTGGCTTTGGGAGAGGCATGGATGTAGTGATGGAGCGAATTCGGGGTTCGGTGACCAGGGATGCCGGCTCGCTTGAGATTCCTTTGCTCGACAAGAATTGACAGGTTCTAGTTCTATAGCCCCGTTCAAACGTGTCCGGCATCGGAGATGGACAGTCGATCTTGAACGAGAGAGACTCAAGTATAATTGACAATCAATCCTCTTCAAAAAAAAATCTAGCATTATTCCACAATTCATTATATCCCAAAATTTGTTCGTTCGACCATCCAAGCAAACATGACCAACACGATAACTATCACGGCGATGAGCTGGCCCCCGCGCTGGGTCCTTACGTGGGTCTCAAACGCGTCGCGTCCAAGATCACTATGCTAACCCGATCTGGAGTCTCACGCGTTCTTGTTTGGCAACATTCCTGTTGACGCGACTGGCCAGATCGTTCCGGGTGGGGCCACAGAGGATGTCAGTTCTAGTTCTGAAGGCTGTTGGGACCGAGGTTGGTCGTATTGTCAAGGTCAACGTAGGGAGTTTCAATGATTCTTGCACTGGAAACGTTTTCAAACATTAGATAGATCTTTCTTGCTGATATGGGGGAGTTTAGTGCCGTGAATGAGGTTTATGCCAAGTACTTGTGTGGCTATGAAGGAATTGCCCAAGAGAAAGTGTTGGTAGAGGTTGAGTGTATTGCAGCTCTATAATGATAGATAGAGAAAATGTCGACAAACCACGATAAGACCTACTCCTAAATTGCAGAAATTGTTGAAGGCAATATTGCGAAGGATCTATATACGTCCACTACTTTCTAATCTCTCTATTCATTCTGTTATCTGTTGTTTCGAGTTGCCAAATGTTAGCTCTAGGGTAAAAAGGGGGTGATGAAGAATGTGAATGTCACACAATCCCCTCGCCTTATCTTATCTCGTCGGCACGACTTTCCACCTGGACCCAGCAGGGCTTAGCTTGTCTTGGCCCCATTGGCTCCTCTTGCCTCTGTCATCATTACCCCTGGCTCGTCACTTCAACCCCTTGCTCCATATCTCGATAGCCAACGCACCCGTTATTCTACCATGTTTTGCTCGCCAACACTTGTCCACTATGGCTAGCACAGCTAGAAACTCCTCACCTGCCGTCGCACGCTCCTCGGATGCCTAACATGCCGGCTTCGCAAGGTGAGGTGCTCTCTCGAGCAGCCAGAGTGCCATAACTGCGCCAGACTGTCTATTCATTGTGCCGGATACGGCGGTAAACCCAAATGGTTAAACTGCGAATGCTGAGATGGAAAGCAGGTCCTTCTGGAAGATGCAGATGGGGTGGATGGTGAGAGGGGGGCAGGGAGGAGAGAGATCTATAGCTGTATGTGAAGTATCAGCCGACACTCTAGTTCTTTGTCTTGCTTTCTCTCATCTGAATAAATTTTGGAATGGACGGGTATGCTCTGGGAACTCAGGATATCAAGTACGGGCTGAGAGTCAACGTGATGGCGTTTGTGGGACATCCTCATTGGTAGGTATTCTGATGGCTGGCTATTGCCTTTACTAAAATGCTGATCTAGGTATGCCGAGCGCGGTCTTGAACTAGGAGGACCTGGGGACTTTGGATATAAGGAGATGAAGCATGTGTCTAGCACCGGCGTATTGCGACCCCCCGAGAGTAACAGACATGTTTCGGCCAATGTAACGATAAAGAAAGAGGAAATACTATTTATACCGGGATACAAGATGCAATAGAGAGAATAAACTTAAATTTAAACCCTTAGTTGGTGGGACACTGGCGTCTTCCTTAACAAGCCACGAAGCCATCTCCCAGTAGTCACACTCGGCTCATACCTCATCAACCAATCTCAATCCTGTGGTGAGTCACATAGGGATAATATGCCTAGGTGTTTTCTATATGTTTTGCTTGTTTCCATCATGTATATAGACTGTCTCTGATTCTCGCACATCCCCGTGTAGCTGGGTTAGAGTTGATCTCGACGCAAAAGAACACCAGTCTTCAGTTAGACACCGATGCCTGGATAACAATAGTTTTAAGTAGTCTACAAATAGATTTCATGCAGAGTTTTGAATGAAAAGAGATCAACTTCAGCACCCTTTAGTCGAGAAGAGACATTCCAAGATAATGAACGGATTTGGCACCCTTTCAGGGGAAGCTCAACACATACCTTTAGGTTGCCTAACCACGGTCGATGATACGTCAAAGAGAATAAATAAGAGTAAACGAGTCGGATCTGCTGCAAGATGTAAACTGGCTGACGTGCCTTCAACCATAGCCGAGAGAGACTACGCGACTGGGACTATAGTACCTAGAAACGTACATGAAATATTGAAAACTCTCGACGAGAAGCATAGAATTTGACACCTCCCTAAACAACCGGAGAACATCATCCGTAAACATGTAGTCAAAACATGCTTAGGTCCGTTAGCAGTACGTTAGATCGTGAAAAGTTCGCCACGGCGGTCGCTAGATAGAGCTGCACTTCCAGGTTAGCTTTACGGTGGTAAGACATGGCTTTTTGTGAGACTGTTAGGTCAGTCCTTGCCGCTTCTGCCTTGATCTAGACCCAGGGAAGAGGTCGGTCACCAGACCTATGTGCAGACAGTGAGCGTTTGTGCTGAAGATCCTCAGCGGTAGTCCTATGGCGCCCGGCGGCGCCCGTTGATAATTCCCATGGATACACTGACACTTTATTCAAATGTGCATATCTAGTACATCTACAGCGGGATAGGTCGAGAAGAGGCCATGGTGAAGCCATAATCTTCAAGACTGCAACAATAAATTCCAAGGTTCGTGTGTAGCTGGGGGCGCACCACTCATCGCAGTGTTTTCATCAGGAGCTGGAACGGAACTTTGCTGTACCAAGGCGGGATAGTTTGCTCACCGACGGCCGAGGCCACATTGTCAGGAATGCGCCTCGTTGCGGCACCGTAGATCGATCCGTAATCCTGGGCCGAACATGATTCTCCAATCACGGCGAGGGCAAAACATGCATGGCTGCCAGGGCTTTAGCAAACCTCGGGATTTTGTGAGACACGGTGATCAATACTGTATTCGTACAGGCCGAGTATTTGGGCAAAGCAATTTGATCTTCTTGCGCCATGTCTCTTCGGCCTTGTGACCACCCAAGTTCCGAAGGTATCATGAGATGAAGCGGTTTTCTGAATCTCGAACTGGATAATGTTGAGACGAGCTGAGCATGTAATGCTTGTATTACAACTTGGGACTCATGAGCCTTGCGGCGGTGCCGAATGGCCCTCGTTTCTAGAACAGGGGCGCGTCAGGAGAAGCTTTGCTAAGCCGTTGAAAACAGCAGTGACTGTGCCGAGATCGCTCCCGTGATCGACCACATCTGGACCCTTCCCCTGAAAGGTTGAACGCCACAAGCATTTTAGATTTAAGCTTCTGATAGGGTTCTTCTTGTCTCGCTGCTTTGGGCTTAGCCATGGCCCTGGATAGGCCCATCTCGGCCAACGCCATCTATATTGGCCGTCACCAGAATGTGTCCAGCAATAGAAGGTACCTTATTCAGTATCTGAATAAATTCATCTGGTTTCCGCACCCAAAAAGTGCTCATCACGCAACCTCATTCAAGCTCACATCAACATGCACTTCTCATCGGTAATCGCTACAGCCTTGTTGCTGCTCAGTCAGCCGGCTTCTGCTCAAAACATGACAGAAATCTGTGCTGGTGTCCCTGGCATCCAAGGATGTACAGGGGCGATCAAAATCCCCGTCAAAGCCAAGTTGAAGACGTGTAGAACCAAGTATTATTCGGTATGAAACCTGTTGACTTTACCAGATCATGGCTAACTAGGATGGCAATAGATCGATCCTTGCAAAACCAAAAAGAGCTTTAGATATCCTTGTCCCATTTGGAGCAACCCGTTTAGGATGTGTGATGGCACGACTTGTGTCCCTGGTATGTTTACGGTTAGACGCCAGCAGCTCAAGTGTCAATCTAATAATTCTTAGGCACGGTTGAGAAATGGACAGATGTTCCATGCGGAATCGATATTATTACGAAAACCATTTCCGTTTGCCAATCCATCAGAGATACCTTGGGTGGTGCCGGAAGCTCTTTTATCGACAAAGCCAATACCTTGTGCAACTGTCTCCCCCAAATGGGATGGTTGGTCAACTCTGGGAGGTATGACAGTGCATTTAGGCCAGACGGGTCGCTCAAGGTTGAGTCAGATGTGGTTACTAATGTTATTCGATTGCAAAATGTAAGTTTTCTAGAGACTGTGGACTATCTATGACTAACTCTTGTAGTGTTTCCTGGAAAAGGAACTTGGAGTCAAAGACAACCGACATGAAGTTTATGCCAAGGAGCTCACTCCTAAAGACGGCTGGCTAGTCTTCACCGCTCCCGAGGTATGATATCCCTTGCTCCCCTAAAACAACACTTTCTCATAACTGGACAGATCACTTCCGCCACCTATGCAGAGTTAGTTGTGGCTGTATCTCCCTGCCTGACTGGTGTTGGGTGCAATCCGGTCGCAGTAGCCGCCTTTTTCAAACGATATGTCACATCTGCGGCACTCGGTATAAGTTTTCAATTGGCCAGCCTGCTTCTTGGCTGGGTGGAAACATTTGGATCCATGAAGACGAAAGTATCGACGATTATCGGTGCGGCCAACACTATAAAAACATCTGTTGCAGCCCTTCCTGGCAAGGTTGATACAACTAAGAAGAGTGTTTGCAAGGGAAAGCTCTGCTCCGGCCCCGGAGTTACTGCTTTTCTGACCAAAGGTATTTACCACCAATCAACTATGATGAACATTCACTGACTATGGATAGTTAACAAAGCTATTGCCGCTGCACAATCGTTGCAGAACATTCGACAGTCAGCTGATAAAGCGGCGAGCGCTATCCCCGAGATGATCAGCATTGCCGACAAGGCCATCGCCGTGAGCAAAAAGGTTCCGAACTCGAGCTTCTTCCTGGACCTCATCCAAAGTGGTTCCTTCACGAAAGCTACCGATATACTGGAATCCATACAGATTGTCAAGAAGCTGCCAGAGTCGGTTGAGGAGATCGAGGCAACTGTTGGTCCCGTCCAAGACCTCGTTTCCAAGTATGAGCCCCTTGTCAAAACAGTGTCTGCAACCGTCAAAGAAGTCTCTTCCTTTTCTTGGACTCCATACACCAAGGAACTCCAGGTAGATTCTTCGGGAAAGTTGCGGGGCTTGTTGATAGGGCTTCAAAACACGATCCAATTACAACTGGGTGAGCCATTGGATGATCTGACGACAGCAATCAAGAGCTTGAAAGATGGCTTGGCTACCTTACCAGTCAACAAAAGCAACTTTGAGTATGACGCTGATGTAACCTCCTACAGTCGGTGGTCTGATGTTTCGGTACCTGCACCTTGCTCCAAGCAGAACAAGGCGAACTTTGAGCTCGCTGGATACAAGACTTCTTATAATTACCCTAGCTTTTACCGTTGCGACTATGGGCCTCAGCGAGTTCCATGGCCCAGGCATTTTGTTCCATATGTCAAAATTAAGATGATCTAGATAGAATAGGTCTGTGTTGGTGTTCTTTTAGAACCTTTAGCTACCTTATTTGTATATGAAAGTTTCCACAACCCCCCTTTTAGTCTTGATGCTCTGTTTCTGCTTGAATCAATTCTTTGAATTTCACAGTAAACAGTCTATTGAATCTGATGAGATCTTAGCTAAACCAAAGACAACCCCATCATATTTACATTCTCCAGCCAAAACGCCATCTCCTCAGCGCACCGTGCCACAGTCGCACCATCCAGAACCCTGTGATCTGCACTCCAGCTAAACACAGCCTGTTCCTTCTCAACCAATTGCTTTGTTCCATCTTCGGCTACCTCAAATGCAGGCACTTTTTGTGAACGACCGACAGCCAGAATCATGACCATAGGGGACATGATGATTGGTGCCACCACTTGTCCGCCGATACTGCCAATATTGCTTACTAGCATGGTTGCGCCCTTCATGCTATCCGGACTTAACCGACCGTCTCTGGCTAAACCACTTAGACGTTCGATTTCTGCGGCGAGAGAAATGATCGAATGGCCTTGGACGTTCTTAATGACGGGAACAACTAGCCCCTTTGGAGTGTCCATGGCAATGCCGATGTTGTGTGATCCTTTCAAGGCCAGTTGAGGTTTGGCGCCCGTCTCATGTATCAAGGAAGAATTAAGCGTTGGGTACTTGGTAACTGCTTGTGATAGGGCCTTGATGATGAATGGTAGAGGTGATAGCTTCTTGGCACCACTTGTTGTCAGTTGGGCTGATGCCTTGGGGTTGCCAAGGAACTTCTTTCGGAGCGAGGTTAAATCTGTCATATTGACAGTTTGAGTGTAGAGGAAATGCGGAATCGACAAAGATTGTGTCATGGACTGGTACATCTGGTTCTGAACAGGAGTCAGGGGGACAATGACATCCTCTGGCGTTGTGGAATGTGTCTGTTGGACCCCCGTCGAATCATGAGAGGTACTCTTTGCTGCTAGATGTCTCTGGACATCCTCTTTCAAGACTCGGCCGCCCTTTCCAGTCCCTGTAACTTCAGAAAGGTCGATGTTGTATTGTTTGAGTAGATGTCTCACAGATGGCAGCATTGTACCACAGTTCTTCGGTGTCGAAGACGTCGATGAAGGTTGACTTTGATGTTGCGTTGCTGCTTCTGGAGTTGAGAAGGGCGCAGTTTGTTCAGTCACAACATTCGGCTGTTCCGTAGATGTTACCTCCTCTTTGAGGGAACTGGAGGCTGTCGTGTCGTCGGCAGTAGCGTCATCGTGCTCGTCGACCTCTATGTCCATGAGAGGCTTCAAAAGGGTCAATACGGAGGCATTGTGAGGAAGGGAGGTTTACTTACTGAACCAACAGCTGCCATATCGTCCACTTCATAATTAATCTTCTTGATTGTTCCATCGTATCGAGAAGTGATCTAGGGTTCTAGTTAGCAATTGTTGGTTCACCAGAGTCTATGATGTTACCTCGACCGACGCCTTGTCTGACTGAACTTCGCAAATAGGATCAAATTGTTGTACTTTATCCCCAGGCTTGACAAACCATTTGATGATCTGGCATTCCGTAATTCCTTGAAAGAAGGATGAGCCTCAATCCTCTCAATGATCTGTAACGACCCAGGGGCTTACCTTCGCCAATGTCTGCAAGAAGATATGGCTTCACTCCATTGTATGTAATGCTTGCGTGAAAGAAACGCCCATGGGTGATAGGCAAACTACTGGCCTTGTAGAGTCTGCCGCGCTGTGTGTTGACAAACTTGCTTGAGAGACTGGCAATAGGACGGCGCAACATTTTGGGCAATTGAGCCAATTGATGTGTAACCAAAACACAGTTTGCAATATTTCTTCAATACTTTAACAGAGCCAGCTGGATCGATTATGACCTTCTCAAGATTAGCCTCTTACAGTAGTCTAGTCCCAAGCCAAGAATGACTTAAGCCGCCCACATATGCCATTGATAACCGTCGGCACTTTTTTTAATCACCGTCATTCAGGGGTCCAGGGATCACGCCCAACTGACCGCGGTAATAACGTCTCGGGGAAAGACATGAATGCCGTAGAGTGTTTAATCCCTATTACCGACGCTCCGCAGATCGGAAGCCATGGGAATTCGCATTGACATGTTGACATTGACATGACAGGTCTTCGTTAGCCGATGTGACCCGCCCCAAGCCGAGCACAACAGTGTATGACAAGTCTCACTTGTGGAATAAGTCAAGCTCAAGTCGTCTTGAAGTCCATTCTTTGTAATATTTGCAGTTGAAGTTTGATATCACAAAATGACAATCTTGATACGTCGATGCCGTGGCTACCTGGTGAACAGAGGGCTGGCAGCACATTGTCGGGCACCCAACGCGTCAAGATCAGTTCGATGGAGCTCAACCTCAACTCTCGCTATGCAAGATGGCCAGTAAGTGTTATTCCCATACCTTGATCCCAAATTGTGCATTCCTTAATGGCTAACTTTGATGAAGACCACGATTCCCCGGCGCCATCAACAGCTCATTTGTGCGAAAGATGCAATGGACCGAACCATCAACGATCCCCACGATTCCGACATACCGCATCATGAACTCGAATAGCATTATTGAAGATGAGAGCCAGGTTTCGTCTGACGTCACGCCAGAGCGAGTCCTTGGATGGTACAAGAATATGCTCACGGGTATGTCTCCTTGAGCTTCTGTGGCATACCTACGCTAACCATCCGCTGTAGTCAACATTATGGATGGGATCATGTTTGACGCTCAGAGACACGGCCGTCTAAGCTTTTACATGGTAACGTACGTCGCTTGAATGTCGATCCTATACTTATTCTTCTAGGTCTCTCATGGCGAAGAAGCTCTGATGGTTGGCTCTGCAGCCGCTTTAGATGCTGGTGATGTCATCACCACACAATACAGAGAACATGGAGTCTTCCTACAGCGCGGATACGAGTTGAAGGACTTTATGTGCCAGCTAGCAGCCAACCACAACGATCCAGGAAAGGGACGTAACATGCCAGTCCACTATAGTGGAAAGAACAAAGTTAATATTGTAAGTGCGCAAGCCGCTATACAAATGAGGAACTGACCCTTTTAGCACGCTGTGGCTTCTACCCTGGGCACGCAAATTCCTCATGCCACCGGCGCTGGATACGCTCTGAAGATGGAGGCCATGGAGAACCCGGACCAAGAACCAAGAGTAGCAGTCTCGTACTTTGGCGAGGGTGCTGCCAGCGAGGGTGACTTCCATGGTGCACTCAACGTCGCTGCCACACAGGATGTTCCTGTCATCTTCATCTGTCGTAACAACGGCTTCGCCATCTCGACTCCAGCAGCTCAGCAATATCGTGGAGATGGAATTGCTGGCCGTGGAGCAGGCTACGGAATTGAGACTCTCCGCGTTGATGGTACCGATATCTTTGCAGTGTACCAGGCAACCAAGGAAGCTAGAAGGCGAGCTCTCGAAGGAGGCGGACGACCTATCCTCCTGGAGTTCATGAGTTACCGCATCTCACATCACAGTACAAGCGATGACAGCTCAGCATATCGTTCCAGTAGTGACGTTAGCTATTGGAAGTCTGATGAGCGGCATCCTGTTGCTAGGCTACGCAGGTGGTTGGAACACCAGGGTGTTTGGGACCAGGCCAGGGACGCAGAGCTTCGGGCGCAACTTCGCAAGGACATCATCAAGGAGTTGACTGCGGCGGAGAATGAAAAGAAGCCGGCGCTTCGTGCTATCTTCTCTGATGTCTATGCCGAGTT
Organism: Fusarium sp. AF-6; assembly: GCA_003947015.1. Classification (NCBI taxonomy): domain Eukaryota; kingdom Fungi; phylum Ascomycota; class Sordariomycetes; order Hypocreales; family Nectriaceae; genus Fusarium; species Fusarium sp. AF-6. The sequence goes on from NKCJ01000184.1 coordinate 61,558, forward strand.
AACTGAGGAAGCTGAAGCGCAACGCCAAGAGCTCAAGAGGATCATGCTAAAGTATCCTGAAGAGTACGATTTTGACCAGCACGAGGGAGGAATCGAGGGTCTATAATTGATGTACATCGTACCAATCCTTTTTGTATTTATGTTAGCCGAAATATTTACAAGAATGCCATCTTTTCACGCCAATCTTTCCATTGAATCTGGTTAACTTGGATGATGCTGAACCCTGTAAAGCACTTTTGACATTCACGCAATAATACCGTTGTTTCAACGCGTGGGACACATGTTAGCAATTTACTCATAGCCTCAAGACTATGAAGTGAGCTCGAAGTATCACATCGTCGTGCAGAGTGCCCGGAGGTTCATCATACCAAGTACAGCAGTACTAGCATGCTCGCCTTGTCATAATATCAGATCATTGACAAATTTCAGACTATAACTAATGGCTTATAATTGACTACATAGCAAAATAGTGAGTAGTAATACTCTTTGCACTTTCCGCTATAACCCCGATTAACATGTTCCGACTACGCCTGACCACAGGGGAGGGGACTTTAGTAATCCTTACTCTCCAAAATAGCATCGTAAACCCCTAGGCCTGTGTTAGTAAAGTAATGTAAAGAAAGGAGGACATGCTTACTGGCAAAATCTGGGAAAATGTACTTCTCGTACGCCAGGCCTGTATGTGTTGTCCATCCCGCTACCCTCTTGACGGGTGCTTTCATTTTTAGTAGATTATGTTCCTGTATCGTAGCTGCAATCTCAGATCCGACTCCAAAGTTGACCATACTCTCGTGAACCACCAGTGCACGCCCTGTCTTGGCAACGCTGTCAAGAATAGTCTGTCGGTCCCATGGGAAGATGGTTCTCAGGTCAATGAGCTCAACACTCAGCCCAGGACGGTCTCTCTCAGCCGCCTCAATGGCTGCCATGCATGTATACAGTGGTCGTCCGTACGAGATAATTGTGATATCGCTGCCAGGTCTAATAACCTCGGCCTTGCTGATAGGCAAGGTGTACGACTCGTCAGGAACCTCTTCGACCGCGGCTCGATACAGGATTTTCGGTTCCATAAAAATGACGGGATCTTGGGACTCGAGAATTGCCGATAGAAGGAGACCCTTCGCTTGCGATGGGGATCGAGGCACCACAACTCTGAATCCAGGGACGTGGCCAAAAAGAGACTCGGGCGATTGCGTGTGGTAGCTAGGGAAGTTCGGAGTCAGATCTAGGGGCCGAGATATCGCCAAGCGATAAGCTAGACTTACAGGGCACCATGACCAACGCCACCACAGGGCATGCGGATAACGAGACCACCGACATTTCCACCTGTTTTACCTTCTCGGTATCGAAACTTGGCTGCTTCGTTGACAATCTGGTCAAAGGCTGGAAAGACGTAGTCGGCAAACTGAATCTCAACCACAGGTTTCATGCCTTCTGCAGCGGCACCAATGGCAGCACCAACAATACCCTGCTCGGTGATTGGAGTGTTGAAAACGCGATGTGGTCCAAAGTCATTCTGTAGGCCAGTCGTGCAACGGAAGACGCCACCAAAGGCTACATCCTCGCCGAAGCAGAGCACTTTGTTAGATGCGCCTAAGGCAGTACGCAACGCGTCGTTGACAGACTGGAAAAGATTCTTGCGTGTAGAGGGACCATCGGTTGGAAGACCTGGTGTTTGGGAAAGGGTCTCTCGGCTGTGATGTAGTAGAGGAGTCTTTGCGAAATCGATAGGAACATTAAGTCTTCGGGGTTTGGTAGCCTGAGAAGCAAAGCGACGGACGTGATGAAAACCCATCTTGCTTCGAGACACCCCAGAGATTGAAGCCATGTTGAAGGTGAAGATCGGTCAAGATAAGCTTGTACAAGAAAACATTGACCTTGGGTGGTTTACAAAGCCCAAGTGATCTTGTAATAGTACCCTATATCCATACTGATGTCTGGTCCCTGCCACCATTTTGCACTCCTTCATCCTCGGTCCAAGCGATCGGACACACATACGCAGGTGTCTCCGAGATCACACTCTTGCGGTTCATGATGGCTACCGACGGTACTAATTCCATGCCCGAGTGATCTACTCGTAGCAGCCGATGTATGAGGCCGATTATCGGTTGTAGATTGACAGATAACATGAAATGTAGATGTGGATAGGGCGTGAATGACAAGCCGGGGAGAGTGTGAAGACTCCGGAGATGACATGGGTTCAAGATTGCATATGAGGCGAATCGTAGTGACCCACCACCCGTAGTGCCACCCGTAAGACTAGTCCAGAGAGCCGTCCGTGTTAATGGGGTCGACTAGTGGCTGTCATTATCTCGGGGACAATTAAGTTCCCCGAGAATCCTAGTTGACTCACCATGCCTTTCTGGGACTGCCCGGCTTCGGAAGAGAGGGGGTTTATGAGCCCGTTTACTAGTCGGTGATCCTGCAGAGTGATGGTTCTTTCCGGTCCATGTTATTTTGCCGAGTACACTCGGTCTGCCATACTTGCAATTTTCACGACCACATTGACGCTGCAGCCGGGAATTTCCACTATTGATCTACCCCATCTCATAAACATACAGTGGTGTTTTAATAATGATTCCTGGCCGTTTGTCTAGGGTGGCAACGCGCTCGCCCAGCGCTTGGCCCTCGAAATGCCTTGTTCGAATGCGCACAGTTACGACTCAAACGGGCATCACCAGGGGTCAGAACAAGCGCGAAGGCCGGGTATGCTCTTCTCAAGCCTAGTGACTGAAAGAAGTGTAAGGTTCATTGCTAATCTTGAACATTAGTCAATTGAGCATAAACGAACCTTGGCTTCTGAAGCAACAGCACAAGCAATCCCTCAGTTCTACCATCCCACCACCGAACACCATGTCGATTCTCTGGATCACTCGTGAGTGTCCCAGTATGTATGACTCTTCTGAATTGTAGCTAACTAGGACGTCCTAGATTCATTGGAATGTCTGGTGCGCAAATATTTCATGAGATGATGAAAAGACATGGCGTCGAGTGCATTTGTAAGTTAAACCACCAGTCTCAAGTGTTTTGCTAGGCTGGTCGCTAACAGGCATAGTTGGATACCCCGGAGGAGCCATCCTCCCTGTTTTTGATGCAATTTATCAGTCTGACTACTTCAAGTTCATCCTGCCCAAACACGAACAAGGGGCTGGACACATGGCCCAGGGCTATGCTAGAGCGTCCGGCAAGCCTGGCGTTGTGCTGGTCACTTCAGGTCCAGGAGCCACTAACATGGTAACCCCGATGCAAGACGCGCTCTCTGATGGAACGCCACTGGTTGTCTTTTCCGGACAAGTACGAACGACTTCTCTTGGTAGCGATGCCTTTCAGGAAGCCGACACGATCGGCATAACGCGAGCTTGTACGAAATGGAACGTCATGGTTAAACACGTCGACGAGTTACCTCAGCGGATCAATGAGGCTTTCGAGATTGCTACCTCAGGGAGACCTGGACCTGTTCTAGTCGATCTGCCACAGGATGTCACTGTCGGCATGTTGCAAAGGCCCGTGGCTGCGAAGGCTCATGTTCCGTCAAGATCAATACGACATCAGATGGCGGCAATGGCAAGAGATCATGAGCTCGAGATTGACCTAAGACGTGTCGCTCGTCTCATTAATATGGCCCGAAAGCCGGTCATCTACGCTGGGCAAGGCGTCATACTTTCAGAAGGTGGTCCAGAACTGCTGAAGGAACTGGCCGACCGATGTTCTATCCCCGTCACAACATCACTTCAAGGCCTCGGTGCATTCGATGAACTCGACGACAAGGCTCTTCATATGCTGGGTCTCCATGGGACAGCATATGCTAACATGTCGATCCAAAACGCCGACCTCATTCTGGCCCTCGGTGCTCGTTTTGATGATCGAGTCACTATGAACGTGTCTAAATTCGCCCCTGCTGCTTATGCTGCGGAAAAAGAAGGACGAGGAGGTATCGTTCACTTCGAGATGGTACCGAAAAACATCAACAAGGTTGTGCAAGCCACTGAGGCCATAGAAGGCGACGTTGGGGCCAATCTGAAGCGACTGTTACCGTTGCTTGATCACTGCGAGCCGGAGAATGAGAAGCGCAAAGAATGGCTGCACCAGATCGACCAGTGGAAGAAGAGATGGCCCCTATCTAGCTTCGACCGCGAGTCCCGACAAGGCCTCATCCAGCCGCAGGTCGTGATCGAGGAGCTTAACAAGCTTGTCGCACATCGGAAGCAGGACATGTATGTCACCACTGGCGTCGGGCAACATCAAATGTGGGCGGCTCACCATTTACGGTGGCGGAAGCCTCGCTCCATGATTACGTCTGGTGGCCTCGGCACTATGGGTTATGGTCTTCCAGCAGCGATCGGTGCTAAGATGGCTCACCCGGATGCTCTAGTGATAGACATTGATGGCGACGCCTCGTTCAGTATGACATTATCCGAGCTGTCCACAGCGGCGCAGTTCAACGTCGGTGTCAAGGTGTTGTTGCTTAACAATGAGGAGCAAGGGATGGTGACACAACTCCAAAATATCTACTACCAAGATCGCTACGCACACACACATCAAGTCAACCCGGACTTTGTGACACTTTCCGAGGCGATGCATGTGCAAGCTCGGCGAGTATCAGACCCAAAAGAACTGGTAGAGGGTTTGGATTGGCTGGTTCATTCCGAGGGACCGGCCCTTCTTGAAGTGATAACGGACAAGAAGGTCTGCGTGTTTCCTACTGTGAAATCCGGGGGAGGGCTGGATGAGTTTATTGCATATGATGAAGGTAAGTCGCCCATTCAAGCATCTAAAGAAACTACTGACAAGCTTTTAGAACGAGAGAAACATCGAAGAGAGCTCATCCGTGAGCGGACGAGTGGCGTCCATGGCTAAGCCTAGATACATGGTGGTTTTGGGGGTTGAGAGAGAGGGGAAGACATGTTTTTGATGCGCCTACACTCTGACTTTAAGACGATAGCTTGGAGATGTTCAAAGGCCACTGTGTTAGCGTTGGGATATGATGCTATGATGTGTTGGAATTGTGTTCTTTATCATAGTTGAAGACGGGATAACCGACAAACAAGATCGAATACAACTAAAGGTCAAGAGAGATGTTGACAAGGTGAAGAGGGATTGAAGAGAACCCACCCTGGGTTGTTCCAGTATCGAAACCCCTTGCGGTCGTAGTCTAGACCTCCTCTAAGGGTAAGGGAAAAGATTATGATACTGATGATGATGAGACTTTTGAGAGGATAGCTAAAACTTAAACACCCTGAAGAAGCGAATCCCAAAGTACCTAGTTGATACAGCAGATGAGAATGAGAAAGATGGTTATAATAACGCCTGGGTCACATTGTTTCGATCGACCCAGAATTGGATCACGAGGGCGGCTGCGGTCAACTGGGTTCAGAATGCCAGGTTTCCTCCTCAGGGGCTAAGGGAGCAAGGCTCGGCATTTCCAGGATTCGCCCTTGGTATTGATATCCTGACATACCTATATGAAGACGGCCAATGAGACTCTCATTACTTGTCTACAAATCGAGTCCAAGCTAGGTGTTGAAAATGTTGATGCCATGTGTGCAGTACCCGGCGTCAGTAAGAACCCCACGCTCGTTATTGTAGTCAAGTGCCTGACCTTTCAAGACATGTTGTTCATTGGGCCTAATGACCTAGCCCTGTCCGTTCTCGGCTATGTTCCAGCCAAAGGAGATGAGCCCGAGTTTGTGGAGGCGATTAAAAAGATCATTAGTGCTGCCAAGAAGCATGGCAAATGGGTTGGTCGGCTATCAAATGATGGGGCTTCAGCGAAGAAGCATCTAGAGATATTTGATACTGTAGCGTTGGGCTACGATGTTCGCGCCATTCAGAATTGGTACAGAGCGGAGCTGAAAGCGGTGCGATCATAGAATAAACACATTAGTTAAGCCAAGCCTCTCACGCGTTGCCATTTAGCGTGGCCATTTATACGCTGCTGTCCCTTGAATGAAGCAGCAAATAATGACATGCAACCTTCTCAGCGAAAACAGCAATCCTAGAAAATAGTCCGATCGCCCTGAGCATGTGAGAGACGGGGAACCCATGTCGTACGCATTTGCCCGATCAATTCCACTCCGCCACTTTCCCGGATCCCGAAAATTGGTACAACCACTCTCTCGGCTTTTCCAGAAGCCCCATGAGGTCCATCTCCAGATAAGGGGCCAAATAGGAAGTTCACATATGCACAGACAATGGTCTCTTTTTACTCTGCGCCTTGACAAGACGCCAGACTCGGTCAGCGACACTGGCCCCTCGTTATCTAGGTCGCTGCTTTCGAAGACTCGGAAAGGACCCTGGCAGAGCTTGCAACAGATGCACGCACAATAAAGAATGCCGTACATGCTCTTTCAAGCTCTATATCAAGATGAGGACCTTTGTTTCGCTTTCGAATCTACAGCAGGTCTTGAAACTGGCGACTGACTATATGAGGGCATGGCTTAGGAGCAAGTACAGAGATGTCAAAAGGGTGAGCAGGACGTCCAGAAATAGCGTAGGGCGAGGCACTAACAGTATATCAGAATATCATCATTAAGCAGCATTTGTTTGCATTATGTGACATTCAAGTGTTTTCCCTTATGGATGGCGTAATTATTTATCTGTATCTGTGAAAGCGTCCCAGTAGCTCTCCAGGAATGCCGGCTAAACGAGTGAAGCTGCAGGATTGTAGAAGGATAACTGCTGAACCAAGTCTCTGTAACCCGACCCCTGTACCTTCACCCAAAGAATAATTGCAAGACAGTAATATTCCTGCTGACAACACAAATTCCAGCTTCCTTCTCATTCGTCGAGTCATGTGTCACGGCTGACCCGCATTGTGCTCAGAGTCATGACATCAACGACTCTAGAATCGACCTTGACAACGCCCTAACTGATTCAAACTACTGTACCGCGTGTTCAGATTGTATCAACTGACCTTCTGAATCTTTTCAATCGTCTGACCATTTATATCTCACTTCTTTTGTCTTGTTCAAGCGTAAATCATCGACCGTCATCTTAGAGACCCCTCATCGCACAAGCACGCAACGACCACCAGAATGCCCATCACTCGAGCGATGAAATCGCTCAATACTAGACCAGGATCAGAGCCAGAAGCAGCAAGAAATGCCTCAACTCATCCCTTTCTCCATGGTCTTGATGGCCTGAGTCTTTACGAGAAGAAATGTGTACTGGTCAACCGCGAGATTGATGCCCAAGGTATGGGACGATATCAGTGGTACATATGGGGTCTTTGCGGCTTTGGATACATGCTTGACTTGCTATGGGCTCAAGCCTTTGGTCTGGTACTCAGCCCTTTGCAGCAAGAGTTAGGGTTTGGAAATGATGAATCGGGCAACATTTCAACCAGCTTCAACGCCGGACTAACCGCTGGAGCCTTTGTCTGGGGAATTTTAGCAGACATTATTGGTACCATTCCAGTCCGCAAAGCCACTCGGACAGATTTATCCTAACTAACCGAGCAGGTCGCCGTTGGGCTTTTAACCTAACCTGCCTCATCTCATCAGTCTTTGGGTTATGTCTAGGCGCATCCAACAGCTACAACACCTTCCTCGTCTTGACCGCATTTGTTGGCGTCGGTGTCGGCGGTAATATTCCCATCGACACTACAATCACGCTCGAATTCATCCCTCAGGTTGGTATCCAAGCTCAGCGCGTTGAAAGTGTTAACCCTTCTAGAATAAACGATTCTTGCTGGCTTGCCTATCCATATTTCAACCTATTGGCGTGGTTATCTGCAGCGTCATCGCGTTTGGCTTCATTCCAGTCTATTCCTGCTCGCCCAATTTTTCAGAGGCTGAACCGCTCCCTTCTTGCAATGACAACGTAACGCAGACACCATGTTGTTCACGTGCTGACAATATGGGATGGCGTTATCTTTTGTTCACCCTCGGAGCAATTACCCTTTCTATTTTCATCCTACGGTTTTTTATCTTCAAGTTTCGAGAGACCCCAAAATATCTCCTCTATCGAGGACGCGACGACGAAGCACTCCAGACCCTTCAACACATGGCCAAGATAAACGGTAAACAGTGCAGTCTTACTATTGAGATATTTGACTCTCTAGAATCCGAGCGGAGCTCCCTTGACAGCAGTTCTAGTTCCAGCCCTGCTCTAGGTGGAACAAGTCGGCACGTTGAGTGGGCAGAAAAGGCCAAGTCCGAGCTATCCCGATACAAGATGTTGTTTGACGGCTTTCAAATGACACGCCTTACCATCTTGACTTGGTTGACATACATAATGGATTTCTGGGGCTTTACAGTCGCTGGTAAGTAGCCATGTCCCATTTAAAACACCCCTAACCTGAGTAGGATTTTACCTCCCACGCATCTTGGCTCTTAAGAATGGCTCCGAGTCTGTCAGTCTATCTTCAACTTATGCAGCATACATATATACATATGCTCCAGGAATCGTCGGTGTACTTTTAGGTGCAATGATGTATCGTATTCCTGCCTTTGGGCGAAAATGGACCATGGTATTGTCTGCAGCCCTTATGGGCACATCGATCCTTCTCTTCTCCACTGTGGACACGAGGGCTAAGAATGAAGGGTTATTTGCTATGGAATATTTCTTCCAGTCCATGTTTAATGCTGTTTTATATGGCTGGACCCCTGAAGCATTCCCAGCACCAGTTCGTGGTACAGCCTGTGGCATTGCAGGATTCTGGGGTCGACTGTTTGGTATCGTCAGTCCTCTCATTGCTCAACATCTGTACGGGCGATCAACCGGACCAGGGGGTGAAGGAGACATCAACAGTGTTTTGTATCTGGCTGGAGGTGTCATGTTGGGCTGTGTTATTAGCACGGCACTATTGCCAACAGAGTTGATGGAAACAAAGGATGAGCGTTCTTAGAAGATCGGTGGAGCATTTGACCGTTTCTTAACAAGCATATTCTGCGTTTCGCGCCGTTATATACGAATCATTAGTATGGTGTGAGATATAGTCTTGCTCGTACTTTTGCTGTGTTATTCCTACAAGAATACACTCACTTCTCTTCAGCCTTCATGAAGCCAGTTTTAGCATTAGGTCTTCTATCATCGCCGCTTACGCTTGCGGGTTAGCATTTACCCCTGAGATGCGCCTCGCCCAGCCACGGTTTCATCACCACGGACGCTAATCTCCTGGAATATGCCGGGCCTAATCCATTCCGGATGGTAATGACTCGAATGCAGGCGGTGCCTGGTGTTCTAAGGAATGGTGGCGCTTCCGGTCCTGCCTCTCCGTTTATCGTTGGTCTTTCTTCCTGACTACTCTGCAGCCGGACAAACTTTGTTTGCAGTCTAGTTGAGGTAAATAGTAATATGACCTAATGGCAGAACGGATCTCCCCTCGTGCACGTTCCCCTGCACAACCTCAGCTGTCTCCCCACTTCAATATTATCCCTCCACTCATCACTCTTCTTAACAGAGGATTTCTTTACTTGGAACATCTATCTCTAGCAGAATTCTACAGCAAGGCCAGCGGAAGGGCCGTCTTCCGGCCCAATGGACAATGAAGCTCCAGTTCCAACCCCAGTTGGATTCATGTCCCACACGCAGGGAGTCAGCACAAGCCTATTCTATAC
>NKCJ01000185.1:0-71026 GCA_003947015.1 Fusarium sp. AF-6
AGGTCCCACATATCCCCATGTACCCCAGAATGCGGGGAGAGCTTTTTTGCCGATCTCTCTTGCCAGATTCTCGGCAATCCGAGCAGGCTGTGCTCTTTGATCTTGGGAAAGGAGGTGGTATTACGAGAAGATGACGAACCGAGGAAGTGCAGAGGCTGTGCCCCAGAGGAGCAGAACCAAGAGTCCAAACTCGAGTGATACTGCATATGCACAAGACTGGGATTTGTCTGTTCCAAGGCGGGGTAGAAGAAGTTCAGAAAGCATAGCTCCTGAAAATAGCTTTGGTTCTGGTGGTCTGCCGGGTTAACGAGGCCGAGCATTCCGGCCGCATGTAGGAGCCCGATGTTGCAGTCTGGCGGCTGTTGTCTCGTCTTCCTCTGGCTAGCGACGGTACTGTAGTACGACGACAGTACGTAGTCTACAATGACTCGCAATCTGGAGTATCACGGGGGGGAAAGTTCTGCGAAACGTGCTCAACGAGTGCTGCGGGCGCTGGGCCGTCCAAACCAGCCCCAATACTGTGTTCCATGCGTCCAACGCGCGCGCGCGCAGATCTGTATGCGGAACTCGCCACGCGGAACAAGAAAAAACAACATCAGGGAGTTGGTGTTGGGTCTCTTACGGGGAGACGTAAGCGGGAAAGATAATCCGAGGTAATTCGTACATGGTTTGTTTTCATGCCCTGCATCTTTATTTCAGTTTCCCTCATAGAAATTCACATATCCGTCTACCTTTTCCGTCAATGTTTTTTTCTTTTTTTTTTTTTTTCTTTCCTCATCAACGGGGGAAAACTAGCTACCCCGCAAAAAAGATTGGCTGCCACGTGTTGTACTAAGATAACGTCGATTTCCCCCCGTACCCCAGCGTATTCCTGGGGAAAAGTAAGCGCTACTGGTCCGGCCTGGACATGTCCATGTCCGAAGTGTCCATCCTTGCCGGCCGGTGGCTGTTAGCCCGCAGCTCCGTGCGGAGCCGTCGCCGCAGCTCTCAGGTGTGAGGGCGGATCAGGCGGCTGGTCTCTTGAGCTGCGGTGAGACATGTGGAGTTGGGATCCCAGTTGCCATGGATAGGAGATACTCGCATCTGAAGCTTGATGTCATATCTGCCGAGGTACTCTTCACCAGCTTCTTCTACTACTCCGTATTGGCTCAAGGCTTCTTTAGGTAGTACTCCCCCCCCCGCAGCTGGCTCGTGTATACGCTACTCAAAGATATTCATGTGGCATTAGTCATGAAATCAAGGAGTAGCTGAAACCATTCACGACTACCGTTAGCTGGACTCCAGCTGGCGTTACGGTTGGAGTCCTTGTTAGTCAGTTCTCAGCTACGTCGGAGGCGGCGCCATGAGGCTTTTTGCCATGTGCTCATGGAGCCCCGGACCTGCATATCCTTCGAGGCAACTGGTCAAATTTCATTTGGTGGCACTTTGTTTGAATGTCCGACATGCAGAGAGTAGCGAGTAATTGGGGAGGGGGGCGTTCGGTGACATGAATCAACAAAAAACATGGTGATCTGCAGACCGCCAAGCTTCCTTTGTCTCAATGGTTGTGGATATCAACTCCTGTGCCTGGAGTTGCACAAATTACGGAGTTTCCCAGTTTGGTTTGAGAATGTTGCATCGAGTATATTGTTGATATTGCAAGCTAAAGTTCAGCTGTTCTTTTTGGTCTTCCTAGACTCTGATACGTTAGACAAGGCAACTAACTGTCTTTCACATGACCCTATTGACTGAACATGCTTTCCGGCGCTACCTGCGGCATGTGCATAAATCTCAGTCCTATCCGTGCAGCATCGCCAGAGGAAGTGCATAATTGACAGACTGGCGTGTAACTCAACGTACGAATTATTATTGCAAACGCCTCTCTCAAATCTAGGTATGATGATGATATTCAGAAGAGACCATAAGAACTCCATCACGCAGAGATATTTTCCTAATGATTTAAAACGACGGTGATAGATAGGGGCAAGTGAACAGGAACAAAGGTTTCCTCGATGGCATGGCACATGGTCAAGTTATTCTGCCAAGTCCCGCCCCAATTATGGAGCAGCGTGCTAGATATGAAGGATCATGATCCCAACCCATGTTCTCAATCTAGATCTGTGGGGTTTTGGAGGCCAGTGGGACATGGACATCATGTTCTAGACTTGTCTTCTTTTTTTATTGTTACTAGTTGCTGGTCAAAACAGCCGTCAGGCCTGGGTCCCAGGGTAGGAGAGTATGCTAGGTCTTTTCCACAAACCATAAGAAGAGGTTTAACGTTGTTCTACATCCTTTCTATGACACAATTAGTTATGATTAATGTCTTTTTATTATAATAACAGAGACACTGGGTAGTCTTTGAGGGGTCTGGCTGCTTTACGTCTAAAGATAACGTCCTGGGCACCTCTGCAATCTAGAATGCCTTGAGAGATAAGTGTTTCACCAAACATCTACGATTATCATTCATCTCAAAAAACAGAAAGAATAATATAAAAACTGACCTGAAGATATTAAAATATCATCACGGGTATTATATACTCTACGGGATAGAAGTGCTGGGCCATTGTTGTATTGATACTTGCGATATATCGCGTGTATATCTGGGGTGTGTACCCTACAGTTGCTGAGTTTTGAGGCTCCAAAACCATTGGCCGCCACCTCTAAACGCCATCAATCAACATCTATGCCAGTCCTTCATTCAAATCCGTCCCCCCTTCATCGCGTCTTGGGCTCCTCGATAGGTTCCCCTGGCTTCTTAGCCGTGATCGCAACATAATGCCAACGCTCACGTCCTCGATATGACTCAACACCAGCCACCGTGTTGATAAAATGCTTCTCCAAGTGGAACAAGGTGACGAATAGCCAAGGGATATACGCGACCAGATAGAACAGTCGCGTCATGGGGACAATGTTCTTTGAGTAGTCTCGAACCGTGACCTCGGTGAAACCTGCCTCCTCAAGCATCTCTTTGAAGACGCCAGGATGAGAGAGATCATTGGTTGGCATGGCGGCGTAATCATTGACTTTCTTCATTGACTGGGCCATATCCTCGGTTGAATCTGAGATGAACTCATGGTCATACTCAAAATGAGCCACATGGCCACCTGGACGAAGAATGCGAAAGAAACCCGCAAGAACAGCCTTAGGGTCCGTAGCATGCACAAGAGTCTCCATAGTGTAGATTCCATCAAAAGATTCGTCGTCTAGGGTTTCGAGGTGGTGGTAGTCCATCCGACTCGCCGAGATTTGTCCTTCGGATAGCCCGGATCGGGCAATGTTGCGCTTTGCCTTGGCGACGTGGTGCTCCACGACATCAACTGCCTTGACGCGATACTTGAATTCCTTTGCGAGATGGAGAGCTACGTGTCCGACGCCGCAGCCTGCGTCGAGAACGGTAGCGCCTTGGGGGAGGTTCAGTAGTTCGCCCATCTTTGTCTCCATGGCCCTCAGCGCGCGACCGATGGGGAAGGGCCAGCTTTTCTCGCTGGGGTAATAACCAAAGTGACGCGTGTCGCCAAGGAAGACCTTGTAGCCAATTCTTGACTCGAGGGAGGCATAGTAGTCCTGGAGTTTGGTGTTGTCGTTGATCAATGGGTCCGAGTCGACAGGCATGCTGGGCATTCGGAAGAGTCGGAATAGCGCAGATGAGTTTGTGAAGAAATCCTGTGGTTGTTCTTTCAAAGGCGAGATCAGGATTGTAAAGTGGCTGAATGATGTTGAAAGAAAGTTTAGAGGAGGCCGGAAATTGTTGCTCTTGATAAAGAAGGGGTTGAAGCGAGAGGGGACACGCGTCAGCACCCCAAGAACATAAGCTTGGCAAGTTTCAGGACAAAGAATCACGACCATTTTGGCAGAACAAGGGACTCTGAATAGTGAACTGTCATAATTGATTCTTGAACTGGTCAAAACACATGGAATCATGCCAGCATATTGAATTTGCGTGGGTTAGTACCTGGTATGCAGGCACGAGATCATGATGGAACGGATCGTTGCTCTTTATTTTATATTTAGGGTGATGACTTCTTTTAAAAAGCAGCCATCGGACACAATATGAGCTAACATAATGGGGGGGTATCACAGCAGTGGCATCACTAGGATGCCTTATAACACAACAAACCTATCCCGTCACGCTCGCGCGAGGGATAGGACTTTGGAAGAAAACCTGCCTCTTCCTGCCACGTCGAGACATGGCTTACCAGTAGCGGTTGTAGCGGCCATAGGAGGGGTTGGCGTCATGCTTGCGCCCCTTCTTGTAGTTTTGCTTAATCGCCACCATCTGCCAATCTCCCCACTTCTTCTCTTCAGATCGGCTCATCAGGGTGATTATCATGGCAGGCCTCTCCTTACCCAAGGCGCGCATGGCCTTCATGAACTCCTTGTTGTCATCCTTGGCAAGGAGCAGCTTCTTCAGCTTGGGCGCCCACTCTGGGTTCTCCCGCAGGGCGTCAAGCGACGTGCCGGTGATGCCGTGCCCGCCAACCGGACAGCCAAACTTGCTGAGATCTAGGTGCGTGAGCGCGGGGCAGTGCTCGAACAGGGCGAGGAGACCGTCCTCGCCGACGTTGCCTGCTCCTGGAAGCTCGATCTTTCTGAGCTTGGGACATGCCTTTGCCAGACGGACGACGGCGTCGGTGGTCAGCGAGGCCTTGTTCTTTGCGTCGTAGCTGACGTCTTTGAATTGAAAGATGAATTGCCAAAGACCTCCGCAGACACCAGGTCCAAGAGCCAAGATGTCTTCGACGTGACGGCTTGAGCGGATGTCAGCATTAAGCGCGTTATAAGGCGAGGAGAGTTCACTCACTCAGTCAAGATGAATTCAGATCCAAATGTGATGGTTCTAGTGCCGGTACTGATCTTGGCTTCATACTGGTCATCTTAGTCACGCTCGCTGCTCTGAAAGAAGGCGTCCTTGTCACCCTTGGGGATGGCCTTGAGGCGCATGGTCTTGGGGGGGCGTTTGGCTACAGGAGCTGCATCGTTCGCAGCGGTGTTCTGCTTGGTGGTTCGAACAGGAGGCATTTTGAGTGAAGAACAAGATTTTTTTCTTCCTGGTTTTGAATAGATTATGAAAGCACGAGAGCGATGGATCAAGTATTTATGACAAAATTGAGAGTTGTTGGAATGTGATTGTGGTTGAAGATTCCAGGTGAAGGGGGGGGGGGGTTTATCGCGACCGCGTTTTCTTAGCGTGTCAACATGATGTGAGGGGTTGAAACTCTCTTTTATAGAGAAACGCAAAGAAAAAGAAAAAATATATCTCAATTTGGTTAAAAGGTCTTTTTTATTCATTATTCAAGTTTTATTTCACTTTATACTAAGCCAGGCAACCACGCTACGTAACTTAGAATGCCGCTCGCCCCCCTATCATCTCGCTCTTAGATGCAACCAACTCGTTTCCCCAACAAAGTATAACAAGACATTCCGCGCCTTTTTTTACTCTTGAAACTTTCGCACCTTGAACGGACTAACAGAAGCCGCGGGGGCAGCACACTTGTTTGCCAACGCTGCCTTGGCTTCCTTGCTAGTCGCACTCACACAATCCATGCCAATGTCTGACACGCCATCACAAATGACAACAGGCTTCCCACCGCAAGGCGTCTTGATGTCAAAGTTCTTGAACTTGATGTTTTCGCATACAGCATTGGGGTTGCTGCTGCATGTCAACCTAGCAATAGCATCACCGTACTTGCCAGATGAATAACCAGTAAAGTTCTCGAAGAGGATGTTGGTAATGTTCATCTGAGAGGGGTACTTGGCGCATGTTGCTTCGTCAATGTTAAAGTAGCACGAGTCGATAAATGCAGTGTACTCGTTGTTTCCGCCCCAGAAGTTGCGGAATGTGACGTTATCGATGAAGCCGTAGCCGACGTCAGGACCGGCCCAGGTCTTGAGACGGGCTCCGTGTTGGCCGTTGAGCATCCAGACGTTCTCGATGACGACGTCTTTGACAAAGGACTTTTCACCTTTGTACTGGCCAAGAGATCCGATGGACTGTCCGTGGGTGCCTACTTCTTGTTAGTATCTTTGTGTCAGAATCGGAGGAGGTGGCATGCCGTTGCAGTACATGGTGTTGACGTAGACATCCGAAGCATTGCTCTTGGGCGAGAAGCAGTCATCACCAATATCAACCCAAGCACGCTCAACCGTCAGACGCTCGACATTCAAAGAATCAAAGAAATCGGTGTTCTTGGGCAGAGAAGTGGCGTTGTTGGAGTGAGCCGTGCAGACGACGTCCTTGAACGAAATGTCCTTTGCTGCTGATGTGTTAGTTAATGTTTCCTATTGGATGCCAAGATACTCACAGGTAACGACAAAGTTGGTCCAGCACGGCGAGTCCTTGAAGTGGATTCCCTGAATGTCCAGACCGGTTGCGTTCTCGGCGTAGAAGAGAATGGGACGAAGGTACTGGTTCGTCTTGTCCAGAATCTCTTTACCGGCAAACTCATTCCACCAGCGCTGACCGTTTCCGTTCAACACACCGTTACCGTAGATCTTGATGTTCTTGCCTCCCCACTTCCAAAACATGATTGAGTTCTTTGAGAAGTCAGCATTGAACGGACCTCATGGGTTGGGTAGGACGTACCTGGAAGGGATGGGTGAAAGAGTTCTTTTGCCAATACGCAGTATCATTGGTAAACTTGATCTCTCCATCAAGATGAACATGAACATTATCCAAGAACGTCAAATCAAGAGGTTTTCCAATGACATATGTATGTCCCTTGGTCAAGTGGAGTGTACCACCCTTGTTCGCCCTCTTCAAGCCCTTGTAGAACTCGGACGACACATCATCATGATCGTTCTTAGAAGCCCTGATGGTAAACACCTTTCGATGCCCATGCTTGGATGGAGGTGTGTACTGATGTTTCTCACGAAACTCATCAACACTTCGAGGAACACCTGCGGGAAGCTCGACGGCTCCTGCGAGGGCACTCGTGACGAGGGATAGGGCGGAAACAAAGATTGACAGCTTCATGATGAAGGGACGGGTTGACTATAGCTGTATAGCCAAGACAGATGAGAATGATCTGTTGATGAAGCTTGAAAAAAGAGCTCGACTTTGGACTCAATTTATATGAAATCAACGCACAGTCTCACTCGGACCTACACCCCCAAAGCATACACCAATCCGTTCGCATGAGCACACATTCCCCAGTTCATCTCATCAGTCTAAATTACATCTGTCGATGCAAACATGGGGTTAGTCAACCTCAACTCCACGGATCCGAGGTCACTGCTCTGCGGCAAGTAGATAGATTCTAGCTAAAGTGGCTTAAGCTTGTTCTAGTACGGCGCTGTAATTGGTGGACTTTGACTTTTCCGCGGCTGAGTTCCCGTGGAGGCATTTCTCCAGAGTAGATCCCCCGCCCCCATCTTGGTCGGCACAAAGTTACCGTTAAGCAAGGGATTATGTTTCAGCCATTTGTCCTTTGTAAGTGATTATTTCAATTCTTTGGAAGATTTGTTCTTACCCTGAACTCATCAATTGAGAGGTTGAATTGAAGGTGATGGTGTAGAGGGAATGAAATTTGAGAGGTGGAATTTGGGAGTGAGTCCGAGGGGAGGAATAAAAGATGAATCGAGTATTAGAGGCAAATTAGTTAAACTTTTTTTTCTTTTTTAGAAATATCTATATACCTCTTATCAGAGACCGACGGTTGTCTCCAGTGTTATAAGGCCATGCTTTACCCCGGATTGTCGCTTGGATAAACTTGAATAGGTAGTTGATAGTGGTCATCACGAGTAACAAGTTCGCTCTGGGATGGGAACAAGTTTCCGTCGCTGAAACTGATCAATGGTAGCTTGAATGGATATTATATGTGAACTTCTGGATTGTGTAACTTGAGTTATCCGACATAGAGTTCAATGTAAAAACTGTCTTTTATACGACTTTCACTGACACCTTCTTTCTCGGCAAGGAAGAAGCAATTATTTCATTCTCTGATATTCGTCTAACCACCCAACAGGCTCTCTAATATGAAGTGGTCAAACGCAAAACCACCAAGCATTAGGGTGTCCAAGTGAAAGATGTAGGAGACCCTAAATCGGAAGAACTGATGGCTTCCGATCCTCATCTGTTGTTTCTAAAAACATGGCGCTTAGAGGCCCTGGGAAAATGAGTACCTCGAGTCCAAGCGAATAGATGGGCTATTAATAGTCTAGACAACGCGCTCTACTGACAATACACCAGCGCCGTTCCGGAGCAGTAAGTCTTGCCAGATCTTAGCTACTCTCATGGGTAACAGTAGTCGATGGTAGACGCATTCCTCTATTTATCCCAAAAAGGTGTGTCATTGACAAGCGATGTTGTTCATGGGCTCAGTACCTGTGCGTTGGTTGCCTAACCAATGACGGATGCCATTAGACACTGCGAAAGTCACGACTGTGGACTTGAACTCTCCTGGCTCTAAGTCG
Organism: Fusarium sp. AF-6; assembly: GCA_003947015.1. Classification (NCBI taxonomy): domain Eukaryota; kingdom Fungi; phylum Ascomycota; class Sordariomycetes; order Hypocreales; family Nectriaceae; genus Fusarium; species Fusarium sp. AF-6. The sequence continues at coordinate 8,392 of NKCJ01000185.1, forward strand.
CAATCTTCGAGAGAACTCAACAAAGCGACAAGTCTCTTTTACTTAATCAGCCTAGCCTCACCCAAGGCATTGAGACTGGGCTTATTCCTCCAGTTAAATAAACCAAGATAAACTGCAGAATGTGCCTTGACATGCGACCTAAATGATCAGCCCAATATCTTCCTCGACAGCGAAAAAGAGGTGTCGATTGATTTCATTTTCAAAAAAGATTAGCTGCTAAACCTTGGGAAAGCATACAAAAAAAATATAGGTAGAAAGAAAGAAAGAAAGAAACCATAATGGGGGTTCGAACTATGGACCAACAGATTAGATGGTCCATTCACCCGCCTCGGTACCCTTCAGGTCCCGTGTCTTACGGTGAGTCCCCCAACAGCACGGGACGAACGGTTAACCCGTTACGCCACTGGCGATAATGGTTCATTGAATTGAGGTTTATATACCTAGGTGGCAACGGGGATTGCTCTGGTGGTGGGAAATGTGACTGGAATTGCAAAAGTTGACTAGTGAGTGCTGAGATCCATGGCCTGTGGGTGGGGATGGCTAAGGGGGGTAATCATAGTGATCATTGGCTGGGTGGGCTTGTGGGACTGCGACTGGGGTCGAGCCCGATAAACTCTGTCCCGGCCAATCTGAGGGTCTTCAGTGTCCTCGAGATTCTGATATAGCATTGACAGCTACCTTCTTCAAGTTTTTTATTCATTGAGATGATTTGTTTTTGGAACGAGAATTAGGAAGCGGTGCGGCGTTAATATGAAGACGGTCTAATCCAATCAGGGGCAACAACAACCATCCATATCAGCCAGCGTTAATCAATGGCCATGGTTAGCAACTAACTACAGTTAAGTATCCATCCTTGCCACAGGACTTTTTGTGAAGGGTACCTAAAATCTTTCAGTTTCTTCAACTTTATGGTGTGGCAACATCTTCAGTCAAAATTACTGTAGAGGCGATATCGCCGATCGTGACCTCGGTGGCTTACTATGGCTTACTTTAGGCGATCGCATTCCCGCTCAGAACAGTGGAGTTGTTTAAAAAGTCCGCCAGGAACTCCTCAAAACTCCGCACTTTCAGCTCTCTCCTGATTCTTGGCGAACGCGTATAAATACGTACATTGATCTCTAATTACCACCTCATTCAATCCAGATCCACTGTTGGTCAATTGTTCACCATGAAAGTCCTCATTGTTGGCGCGAGTGGAATGATTGGAGGCGAAGCCCTGCTTCAATGCCTCGCCAACCCTCAAATCTCCAGTGTCGTCGCTTTTGTTCGCCGGGAACTTCCCTCCGATGTATCAAACAACCCAAAACTCAAGTCTGTTATCATCAAAGACTTTGCACAATGGCCGGAAGATCTATTACTTGCCCACTCGGATGCTGTTGGCATGATCTGGTATGTCGTCATGGTCGCCTCGTCAAGGGACATGTCCACTAAACCGTTACAGGGCTATGGGATCATATGGCGGCGATGTTCAAGCCGACTTGGAGTATCCCTTTGCGTTCCAAGAAGCCATGGTTCGAGTATTGAAACCCACCGGTCGCCAGTTCAACTACGTGCAACTGAGTGGCAAGTTTGTCCGTCAAGATCAAGAAACACCGCTATGGTGGGGAAACGTGCCACGAAAGATCAAGGTACGACCAAATCAATAATTGCTCTGCCTCATCTAACACTATCTTAGGGAAAGCTTGAGACCCAAACACTCGAACTTGCCAGGGCCCATGCCGATGTGTGGAAGGCTTTCGTGTTGAAGCCAGGTGGTGTGGTGCCCAGGACCATGTTTGGCAGCGGCTTTATTGGAATTGTGACATCTTTGGGGACAGTCATGGGTGAGAACTGGTCCGTTAATATTCAAGAGTTGGGTGCCTTTATGATGTATCTTGCGATTGATGGCCAGGGAGAAGAGCCGCTTCTGCTTAACGCTCGGATCGTGAGGCGGGGGAGAGAATTGTTGGAGTTACAAAAGAAGAACGAGTCGTCGGCAAACTAGTGGACTTGATTCATCATGGCCGTTGTGCCATGTGAACCTCGCCGCTCACCCTCAGCTTGGAGGCTGCACCGACCTCATTCTGTCATATAGAACAACACCCACGAGCAACAAGCTCGTTTTGGGATTCCATAATAGATAATAACAATACTCTCTAAACATCAATGAGAGAACCAGAACTTGGGCTTATCTCTATTCTGGGCTATAATGGCCACGGCCCCGTTCGCGCCAGCATCAGAGTTGCTCCCGCTGATTATTTTTCACTGGCCCTCCTAGTTAGAGCTAATAGTTACCTAAGGATGCACCAAGTACAAATACTTGTATGTGCTCGCGTTGAGTCCGTGAATATATGTACCAGACTTTACTTCCTAAAGACTCGAGGCTGGTTAACTGACAATAAGGAACCTCAGGCACTCGAGGTTGTATGGGCTTATAACGGAACTGATTTTGCTATGTCACTAAAGGACGCCTAATTTACTGATAGATGAATCCAAGCAACCAGATGCGTTGCATTAGCCCGTTCTCCGGGTCCTCTGACAAGGTTTATGACAACATAGTTAGACTGTACGACGTAGGCCGGATGCCCTTTAGGTACCATGCCTAGGTTGAAGTCATCATAGAGCAAGGTGCGTCGCTAATACTCAAGCTCGTTGAAGTGTGCTACGTCAGGTGTGATACTAACAATGTAAGCAACCCGCGATTTGCAAGGGCAGTGTTAATTGTGGTGTTTAGCTAGATAAGGTCATCAACGTGGGTTCCCTCACCAACATGGTGCAAAGGCGTTGGGATCAAATACATTGATTCAACCAGCCAGCAGCAGCGTTTTAAAATATTTCTGAAAATTGAAAATCCATAACTAGCTCTCCTTACGCTGGACGGCCATTGATCGACTTTGCCGTGGATTCAAGTTGGAGCCGCACCCTCCGAACCTGCTTCACGACACCTACTATGGGATTAACCCTACGTATCGAGGGCTGCAAAAGATATACAATTGATCAAATTAAATTCGGTAAATTCTCAAAACTATCGACGCCCGCTTACAGGTTTACTGGGTACACTCTTTCCTTTGCTTCTTGAGATCTATCAGCAAGACTCTCAAGTGCAAATGCCCAGAGTCTCCCATCCCTGGAAGATAAGATTCACTCTTGCCTGCCGCGATGGTATAGGCACATCTGTTTCCGTTTAGTTTGCATAAATAAAGCATAAAATTGACACCCTTGATCTCTGCAAATAACCCCCATGTCTAAGAGGAGGCCCCTGGTTGCGGGGAGCCGTCGCTAGGTCCGATCAGATACGATGTAGACCAGGGCAAGCTCGGTAGTACTTACCTAATTGGTAATCGGGCGTTCATCTACGTTCTGGGCGTTCTGGGACCGCGCAGCCGAGGTAAGCTTGGGTTCTTCTTAGTTCATCATTGTGGTAGCTTGTGAACTCGTCACTTTTGAGCAGGATTGTGATACCCTATACTATTCAAGCCAGCGATAGATGGGTTAACCAACCCAAAATCTGATGTGCATATACCCTGAATGTCAAAACTTATGCAAAGGGCAAGAAGAAACTAAACTAGCAACCATGTTAGCAAGTTTCCAGGTCAGAACATAGGGTAGGTGGCTCAGCTTCAATGTGTACCTGTGATACGAGGGCATCTCTATCTTGAACCGCTGACCGCTACCTTCCTCTGATCTCTGACCGCTTGTTCCGTTTATGAATTGCAATTTCTCAACGTGGTCATCACACCATCATGGTTCGCAACTAGCAGCGTCATTGGTCTAGGGGTTAGGATTCAACTCTTCCATTAGAGAGAAGTTGAGGCTCGGATTCGAATTCCGGATGACGCAAAAGTTGTTCTTTTTTGCCCCCTTCAAGTTATTTTACCCACTTCATGGCACAAGGACTCTCTTTTTGCCTCGGATGTTCCTATGGAATATGAAACCTTATCTACGCATCTCCTACGCCCTGGGTAGGAAGTCAAGACGGTGAGGAGCTGACCTTTCACTAAGCAAACCTCATATTATCACGTTATACATGTTTACTCTTTTCAGTACTGCAAGGAACAGGAACATGGAATAAATCCTCTTGTTTCTGTGGAACTATTCTAATTCCATTATCGAATGTTCATGCCATCGCAACCCACAAAACGAAAATCGCAAGTCCACCTCTATTCAACTGCACACACTATAATACATCTAGTATTAATCCCCCCATACACAACTCTGCATAAATTTCAAACAAAAAAACTCTTCCAACCCGTAACGTTGCATAGCCCGCTTACTTGTGGCTACCCTCACCGATGCAGTAGGGAATGGGGTACTCGGTGCTGTTGCAAAGTCGGATGAGACCCTTGACCCACTGGAGGTCGCCAAAGCTCTGGCTCTCGTAGGTGTCAGAGACGAAGCCGGTCTTCTTCCAGTCGTCGGTGCAGCCGTCGAGGTAGTTGCCCTCAACACGGCGGACGTAGGGCTGGCTGACAATGACTCCGTGCTGACCGGCGGGGACCTCGAAAGTGAGGGACTGGTCCTGGCTGGTGCTCCAGCTCTCGGAGTAGTCGACAGAAAGAGACATTCCGAGGATTCCCTCGAGGGCGCTGACGGAGAAGGAAGTTCCGACAGAGATAGAGTTGGACAGGGAATAGCCGGAAGAAACGGTGACGGAGGCAGTGCCACCGGTGCTGCTGACGACAGGCGAGATGGCAACGTCCCAGTCAAGGAACTCCTTGTCGGAAGTGACCTGCACCTCGCTCGACTTCTCACAAGCACGGCGACGAAGCTTGGAAGAGCCCTTGACGGGAGCGGGAGCAGCAGGCGTGTTCTCGAGGGCGTCAAACTCGGCAACCTTCATGACCCGAGAGGAGCCATCGTGACCGAGGACGATGACCTCGTCGGGAGAGAGGCTGCGCTTGGTGACAGCGGCGTTGGAGGCCGAGACGAGACCGAGAAGAGTGAGAGCAACAGAGGGAAGCATCTTGAATGGTTGGTTGTTGTTTGAGTAAAAGTGGATAAAGAATGTAAGTGTAGACAAAGTCTCTGATCAAAGAGTGAATGTGGTAATGCGCGTCAACGAGCGTAGTAAAAAAGAACGAAGCTTAAAGAGAGTGTGAGTGGGTTGTGAGCGTTGGGTGTCAAACATCAACTTCAGACGCCGGTGTCCCAGTTCCTTTTATCATTTACAACAAGACGAACAATGTCCAAAATAGACATCTCAAACACCCCCATTTGTCGGAGAAATCGGCCTCCCCGTTGATAGACAACCACCAACGTTGCATGCAAACCCCCTTGCAAACCCCCATGCAAACTCAAAAGATAGAGTTCCGGTAGTAGTTCGGGGATGAAAGGGGATGACAGAACTCCATTTACAATGTCAACGTCTTGTAACAGTCTGCCCAACAAGGCGACCACTCACGATTCTGTATTGTGTCACCGAGTTGCTTTGTCCCACACGGACAAAACTTCTCCGGGTTTCAAATCGACAAGGATGATAGGTTCAAAAGGTCGATTTAAAGTTTATGACCCCTGCAACCGGGTTTATGCGACGATGGCTATGACCGGAATCGCCGTTGAAGAGCCAAGATCAGATGATTAATGGGAATGTGGGATGCGAGTTTCCGGATTGGAGGATAATGTGACAGTCCGTTTCTGTATTCGTCAATTATCTAGTTTCAGAGGTTCGTATTCATCCAGAGGTTGTTGATGCGTGCGTCATCATGGTGTTTCAGGCGCGTGGGTTTACTAAGTTGAAGATGGGGGGTGGTCTTGGCGTTAATGGATTGTATTATAGGAGTGATAGTGATTAGAGAAAAGGGAAGGAGGGTATGTCGGTGTGATATAAGTTGTTCGTCTTCTGCTCATTGTGTTGTTGTTGACTCTCCAAGACACTCATTAATATTGTGCTTACAAACTACCAACTCTCATTCATTCATTCATTCGTTATCAGTCACTCGTTTAGACTATCCATCCGTTGCTCTTACTTTATCAACAAACGATAAACTTCATCCAAGATGCTGGCCAAGACTCTTAGCGTTTTCCTCTTCCTCACTTTGGCGTAAGAGCCACCCCATCACTTACAAGAATCATACACTGACTTTTGTAGTGCGGCCGATCTGCACGATTCGTGCACCTGCCATAACGGCGACAGCTACAACTGGCGCATCACCACCAACGCTTGCTCCGACTACAACGACTCCAAGTACGAGGTACGTCAAACATCTTTCCCCTCATCCAAAATCTAGCTAATGTGTCACAAGTGGGGTGGTGCTGCTTACGACACTCCCTCTGGCCGATGCACCCAGATCACCGCCGAGGACCAGATCGCCGGCAAGCAGTGGGAGGCCGCCTGCAAGAAGATTGCCCAGAGCGGATTCCAGTGCGCTGATGGCGTTGGAACTTGCTACGCTGACCCTGATGATGTCCGTGGCCGATGCTAAGCGTCTTTGATTGATTGTTGATGAGGACTGAAAGAGCACGGTATCTTGATAATCAGTTCTCAGGGAGGGAGTGGTGGTGGTGCTGCTTGAGGCGGCATGGAGCATGTATAAACAATTTTCGAATTTTGCACAATCTGATAGAATCTTTGAAAGAAACTTGTGACAGGACTAGCCCTTGCGTACGCGTAAACAACAAATCCAAGCTAAAAGAGTGTCCAAAAGTACTAATATCCTAGTAGATCAGGCGTTGGAGAGAGTGTACGGTGAGTGTCTACCACTTGACACGCTTGTTCCTGAACAGACTCACCATCCCCATCGGCAAAAGCCCCGAGTCAACAATATTCAACTCCCCAAACCGATCCACAACCTCCGGCCCATACACCATAGCCACCCACCTCCAATACGGCTCCATATTATGCCAGCCCCGAATCTTGGACATGCCACTCACATTATCAAGAGCCATGCACACCTTTCCATCATCCTTCTCAATGCTCTCCTCTTCAGGGCGCTTCATCAACCGACGGAACACACTGCGAAGCTTCTTGCTCTTGCGGTAGTGGTCGAACTGGAAATCTTCTCTGTACCGGATGTACTCTTCGAAGGGCATGAAGTTTTCTCGGTCGTGTTCGGATTCGGGCTGCCAGTCTGGGTTGTCGAGGGCGTAGCGTTCGCTGTTGATGCTTCCGTTGAGGAAGTGTTTTTCGGCGCGTTTGTAGGATTCGAGTTCTGCTTCTTCGAATTCGATGACGGGGTCCAAGGGGGACTTGTAGACTTGTTCGCGGATTTGGAGGAGGGAGACGAAGGGGGATTGTAGATCGAGACCTCCGAGGTCGACGGGGAAGTAGAGGAATCCGTCAGGGATGTCGTCAATGCCAAAGCGTCGGCTCATCTCTCTTCTCAAGTACTCAGCAACACTGGACACCTTTTCCTCGCCATCCTCAGATAGCTTGGAAAAGACCTGTCGCTGGATACGTTCATGCGTAGAGAGCATGTTGTCCACATGCTCCCGACCAAAGCAATTCGCCGCCTTGCCAAAGTTTGACGTGAAGAAAGTCGCAGCGTACGAGTTCCAAGTCTGAATGAAGGCGAGGATGCTCTTGCGCTTGTCGTGAAGCTGCTTATGAAGCTCATCAATGTGCGCATCCACCATCTTCTGGCCAATCTCGAACCTTCCAGTCTGTGGTGAGAGACGGAGGAAACCCCAGCGGATTTCACCTTTGGGGAGGGACTCGTCGATGGCGAGGGTCATGTCGCGATCCTTGGCCACTCGGATGGTGCCGCTCTTTGCAGAGTTGATCTTTGTGCCAGTGATGGTCTTGAACTCGTCCACAACTTCCCATGTCTCGACGGCCAACTCGTAGTCATGGGTCCAGAACCAGACGTCATCCTTGACCCTCCAAAGTCTGTTCCCAGAAGTAGACTGGTTGACGGCAAAGTCAAGACAGAACAGAACCGTCTCTCCAAAGACATCGCTGAGAACGTGTGAAGTCGGTGCTCCTCGACGTCGCTGGCGTGGAGTCGCATTCTCATCATCGACAAACTTCAGAGGAGCCTCAAGGAACCTCTTGAAGAACCCAAGCCACTTCTCGGAGACACCAAAGTACTTGAGGATGGTGTACACAGTCTGGTGAGGGAGTAGAGAGTTCCAGTTGTCAAAGACGGAGTGAAAGGCCGTCAGTTCGCCATAGAGCTGCGTGTTGATGTTGATCTCCGTTGCCAACAGATGCAACAGATCTTGCTTGAGAGTCATCGGGTTTCTCTCTCCCGTTGCCGCGTCATTCTCATCATCTTCATAGCTGTCGTAACCATCATCGTCCTCGTCCTCGTCCTCACTGTCTGAAGGCATCCGAACTCCGCCAGTCGACGGCGCGGATTTGCGACAAGCCTTGCTCGCCAATATCTTTCGGTGTCGCTTGGCTCCTGTTGTAGCCCTGGCAGTCGTCTTTCGCTTGAGACTGACAGCCGAAAAGCTCTCGTACTCTGCTTCCACTTCACCCTCTACCTCATCTGTGCCCTGCTGCACGTTGTCCATGAGTCCAGTCATGAAGTACTTGGAGTTGTAAATCTTGGTCCTGGCAGACTGCAGCGAGGGTGAATCAGAGAGCGGTCCGAGGTAGTAGCCAAGTCTCCGTTTGTCGATCTTGGGGATCTCGGCACGCGTAGACTTCCAGGCACTTTCGGAGCGACGAAAGTCCTGGAAGGCATCTTTGAAGAAGACACTCCACTTGACACCGATGTACTGGAGGAAGATGGCGTTGAGAAGATCCTCCTGAAGGTGGACATTGTAAATGCCACTGATCTTGCGTCTCATCTCGAGAGGGACCGTGTCAGAGTTCCAGTTCCACGAACCGAGAGCGCTGATGCGCATGTCGAGGACATCGGCAATCTCCTTGAGGATGATGTGATTACCTTCAAAGTCCCTGAGAACCTCTCTCTTCTCGTCGGAGAGAAGGTCAGACGAGAGAAGCCCTCTAATGACCCACCCCAAGGTATGCACGCTGAACTGGTTGGGAGTCGACAGCTTCGCTTCGAATGCGTACACAGCCCTGCGGAGTTTCTTCAGGGCGCTGGCAACATCTTTCTTGTGCTTGTTGTCAGCGCCAAAAAGATGATCCAGATACTGCTTGAGCGCAGTTTCGTCAACATTAGCTGCCTCAAAGGCCATGCCCTCCCATTTCATCCTAGACTCCAGCTTGGCAGCGCTACCAACAACTTCAAAAGCTTCACCCATCTCGACGTCGTCGCCAGCAGCCCCTTCCTCTTCTTTATCACCCGACAGCCACTCTGTGACAAGCTGCGCGTATAAAGAAGCGTACTGGAATCGAAGGGACTGCGTGTCCAAGTGATGAAGGAGAGACTGCTGCCAGGCATCCAACATCTTCGAGGAAACAGATGGGTCACACTTCGCCTGGTCGAGGAAGCGATCGAGATTCTTGAGCTCAATCTCCAACGCCTCGTGCCCCGTCTGAGAGGTCATGACCTTGCCAGCCTTGTCGAGCTTGATGTCGAAGCACTTCTTGACGCCATCACTCAGAGTGATGACACGCTTGACGGCATCATCCTCGACCTGGATGGAAGCAAGAATAGAAGTCTTTGCCTCCTCAAAGCGGGAACGTCTTTTGGAGAGCTCATCAAGCTTGGTATTGGTGATCTCTTGTAGAGTGGCAGAGAAGACACTGCCTGAAGAAACCATGATGTATATGTATGAGTATGTATATTCTTGATAAGGGGTTGGGGTGATGTCACTCGATGGTGAGATGTATGTGATGAAAGAAAAGAAGAAGGAGAAGAAAAGGAGGGGAGGAAGATGGAGGAGGAGGAGCAATTTATATCAGGGAGTGCTCGATGAGAACTAGCGTCCTCAGGCCACACAGCCTGCCAACCTCGAGCCAGCCAATGGCATGAGAGTCTGACAGGGTGGGCGTCTGCCTGAACCCAGCCAGGACGTCATAATGGCTTCCTTCTCTAACTTGGGGCTATAATTCGATGGAATGATCAAAAAAGGTCTCAAAAATAGTCAAAAAATTATTTAATAGACGATAGAAAGTCGTTTGAAGCAAGAGAGTCAAGACATGACGTTCATATAAGACGTTGTGAAAAGCGGGTCGGCCTCGACTTACACCACCTCCCCTGACCTCACCATGGCCTTAACGCCGGAGCCTCGGCATAGATGAGAACAAGGCCATGCCAGTATTGAACCTCTCAGGGCGTTCTAAAGCCTTGAATTGATCCGATCATGATATGGCCGAGATGGTTGGTGGTTGGGTGATTCGACTCTCAGGGGTGGGCTTGCGCTCCTGCGTGGCCGTCCTCCCCAAGGCCTTGTACTCTGTAATCTGTATAGGGATCTCAAGGAGGTGACTCAACAAGACATCAATGGCTGTTTTTACAGTTTCACTCACAGCAAACGATGCTCCTTGGTGAAAAGCTCTGCATTCTTAGCTATCTACCGTTACCTCGATGGCGTTGCCCTCACCCCCCCTCCCCACCCTTTCCCTTGTTCTCTTCCTCATCATTAGCCTTTATTACAACCCAACCATCCTCAAAGACCATCACATTTTCCTTTGGTAGCATCTTGGGTTTGGCGCAATGGGCCTCGACCTCCTTGATGTCCCCTTCCGGTCTGCCAGGCTCCTAATCCAAGCCGTCGGAACTACCCCTTACCCACCTCGACTCTCCAGCACCAATCCTTCTGAGGCTTGCTTTTGATGCAGAATCAATACTCGATACATCTTGCCTCCGGTGCGTAGCCAAGCTTCTCGATGGTATCCTTGACGAGTTCGAGAGACAGCTTCTGGCCTCGAGCCCGGCTGATCGCCTTGGCGCAGGACGCGGCATTTTTTATCTTGATCCGTCAACAAGGCTTCGCTCTAAAGGCCGAGGCTCAACAGGAAACTACTCACCTCTCGTCCACTCAGCATATACTCTTTAGCCAGTTGCTCAAGATCGGCCTCGTTGATGTGTCCCCCTGGGCGCGAGATTTCCTTCGCAAGAAAGTTCTTCCAGATGCCGACCATGGTGGGCGAGTCAAGGTCCTTGTACTCGAACTTGAAGTGAAGACGGCCTGAAAATTGTTGTTAGAAAGCGCTGGCATGCGGAGAGGCAGTGTCTGGCGAAGATCTGGATCCCCCTACTCACTCATGAATGCATCGTCGATGTCTTCCATACGGTTGGTGGTGAGGATTGCCACCCCTTGGAAGTATCTGTTCATGATTTCGCACGAATAGGTCAGCCTTTGCTCTCGAATTAACAGTGAGGTAGAACCCTTGGCTTTCAGTTGGTAAAGGGACATGACTAACTCAAGACGGCGTAGGAATATGCTAACGATGGCGTTCCGCTCCAGACTGACATTGTTATCTCGTCTGTGGAGGAAGACATCGGCTTCGTCGATCAGAAGAACGCAATCCCAGCGACGGATGATGTCTAGGGCTTGGTTAAGCTTCTCGTCGACGTCGCCGACACAAGTGCCCAGGTCGCCAGCTGAGACTGTGTAAAGGGGCCGGTGGAGGACCTCGGCCACCGCCTCAGCTGTGAGCGTCTTTCCGACGCCCGGGTTGCCGCTAAGTAGGCCAAGCAGACCCTTCCCTTTCCCCTTGATGATGTCGTCGTCGTCGTCGTCATCTTCGGGGTTCTCGCTGTCGCCAGTCTCAGACCGCATCCGATGGTCACACATGAGATCCTTGATCAGTTCGGGCTGGCCTTTGGGCACTATGACCTTGTCAAAAGCCGCCTCGTTCCACCTGGGCTCCTTTATCTTTGAGACTGCAAAGGCCCCCCACCGCTTCTCTTCAAAGCTAAAGCCCAGGACGCGATGGTTGCAAAAGATCAGGTCATGATCCTTGACCCATTGAAGGCGCGAGTTGTACAGTACCTCGGGGCGGCAGAGTATGTCGTAGCTGTGGTTGTGGATGGCCCAAGCCAACGGGTCGATCATGACCCGCTTGCTAGCCAGGAACTTGATCTCCTCCCAATCTTCCTCTTTATATCCCCATCCTCTTCCACGCTCTCTGGAATATAGAGCTGTGGTCCCATACCACTTGCAAGTCGGCCCTTTGACAAGTGCATTGAAGAAGCGTCCACGGTCTGCTAGCTCTTGACGAATGGACTCCTTGTCAGGATGCATGTCCAGGGGAAACAAGTTCAAATCAGTGATTGGCAAGTTGCCTTCAAAAAATGGCAGTTCGAACTCGGCTCTGGCCCAACCAAGGTTCTCCCCATCGTGCGTAATTAAGCAGGCGTAAACCTTGTAGAACCTTTGATCGAACCGATCCTCGTACTCATTTCCCGATACGAACCTCAGTACCTGATGCTCTCGCAAGGTATTTTTGTTGGTGTAGAGTTCGGAGTGCGGTTTGAAGAGTCCACACAAGAGCTCAAAGGTGATCAAGCCATCACTCATGAGCCCCTGCAGTTGTTTGCGCCTGGTGCCATAATCCTTCTCAAGATAGGCCAACGTGATGGATAGATCATCGAGGAGTTGATGATCGGGTGATGTCTTGAGCTTCTCCTTAGCTTCACATTCCTCCAACTCATCCCAGGCTAAAAACAGGGCATCTGGTGAAATCTACGTTGATGAGGTGTTAGTTAGTTATAGGAATAAGTCTGCGAGTGTGCATACACAGTCGCGTATGATTGACTTACCGCAGGTGACTCGTCCGATCTCCCCAACATCAACGTCTCGACATTGTCGAATATGTCTCGAATAACTCCTGCAAGCTTCACTGACTTGATATCGATCTCAATCTTCTCAGGAAGTCCCTTGGCATTTATGACTCTTCGCAAGACGAGGGTATACTTTTCGAATTGCGCTCTTGTTTTGAGGTCTCGTTTTTTCGTTTTGGCGTAATGTTTCTGGCGCGTCTTCCTAGTGATGCGATGTCGACATGAGTATCTAAACGAGATCAATGAGAAGGTGAGTGATGCGTAGGGACTGACCTGCTGTAATACTCGTCCACCCGAAGAATCTTCTCCTTCTCCTTCTCCTTCTCCTTCTCTTGGGGGATGTCGCTACTCGCCGTCAGAGTGGTTGATTCCACTTGAACGTTCACAGAAATGTTCGACATGATGTCTAGGTTGGATACACAAAGTCGTGTCTTCTTGGGTGGTAGCTCTGCATGAAATGTTTGCAGATGATCGAGAGTCTTGCAGGCTGTATATATATACCCAGCGATTATTTAGTTGTGAACAAGAGTGTTGGTTGTCAAGCTGGCTTGGAAAGGTGAGGCATACCAGCGTCCGAGAACATCAGCCTTGACGCTCGAGTACAAACTAATAGACTCCTTCCGACTCTGAAAATCAGTTGCCCGGCTACAGTCCCAAGTGTAACCTCTTGTTGAGCGAGTTGACCGCTGCCTTAGCTGTGGGTTCGCAATTTTGAGCCGCATCGTCGAAGAACGGGTGTCACCCGTTTCACCCGATCCCAACCGTTCTCAGTCACACGTCAACGTTGAACTCATCGCCCGTGCCTGGGTGATACAAGCCGCAATGAGAGCACATGGCTGTGCTGTGGTCGTGTCGGATAATCTAGGTAGCCTCGCGTTGTCGTACTACGTGTACACATGGCCCTTTGGTTGCATTATTTGGCCGAGCCGCCTTCTCCACACACCGTGTAAGAAAGTTATCCTGCGCAGATTCGTAATAGAGACAGTGAAGTCATGTCAGATGACCTAGCCACAAGGGGGGGGGGCTTGGGATTTTGTTTGCGACAGACGGCCAGTGTGAAAGATGATGCGGCTGGTGTGGAAGTGAGTAACTATAGAATGGATGTTTGTCAGTTGTTTGTCTTGCGTAGCATCAGCCTTCTATGCGATCATACATCTAAAGCAGTCTTTCTTCGTTACGAGGCCGGCCTCGTCCCCTCCCAAAGGGTTGTCTTGTTGCATGATAACAACTTGGTCAGAGCCAAGCCAGGATCTTCTTTCACACCAAATGCCTGTTATGGTAGGTGACTTGAAAACGGCTTCTCGGATCAAGTTTCAACTTGGCTCAGTCGGTTGCCTGACCCCCTGAAGTACAGCATGATTACCGCTGTGCCGTCGATGAAAGTGGAAGATCCTTTGGATAGGTACCGAGACAATTCGGGTCTCTTTCTTTCTGTTCGTTAGTGATGTTTCTAATAGAGGCCATCAGCCGCAACTTAGGTTACACATGTTGTATCACGATGCTGAACGCCTGAGCTCGAGATTTACCGGTAAGGAGCTTGAAAATCGCTTTCTTCACCGAGTTTCAAGTTGGCCCAATCACTTCTCCAGCTTCCAGAGCACAGCATCGCAGACCCTTGGACTCGACAACTGCCGACTATTTCGTAGCGCCGAGTCCAGCCGTGTGCGGCCGCACCTACTCGGCGTGGACTAAATAGGTAGATAGGTATTACAGGTCATCGCGCGTGAGAAAGCCCGTACACAGTCGCCCCTTTATTCGGGCGTCTTGGGCCCATTCGGGCGGCCACGGTCTTCACATTATCCTGGCCTGAATACCATAGTTATCTATGAAGCTACCCAAGAACTTCTTCTCGTCGATTGATGCTCATTACAATCCCTACCACTCCTTTTCGTCATCACAATGGCTAGCGGACTCGAGATTGTCTCCCTTATAAACGGTTCCATTGATGTCATAAAGTTGACACAGGGGCTTTACGGTGCCATCAAGACTTCCGAGGGCCTCCCAAAAGCATTTGCAGAGGTCAACAAGCAGCTCCCCCTAGTTCAGGACACCCTCACACTGGCCAAGGGGAAAGTCCCCTACCTCGATGATGCAACAGGGGCCTCTGTCAAGGAGACACTGCAACAGTGCGGGCAAAACGTTCAGTGTCTTCTCGAAATCTTTGAAGCTCTCAAAGACGCCGAAGGAAGGTCAATCAAGAAAGCGTACAGCCGAGTGGTGATCCATATCGGCAAACGCGGCCGAGTTGAAGACCTCATGAAGGACACTCTGTCCAACATAAAGAGGGTCGCCGAGAACCAACACTTCCGACTCGGGGACCAGATTCACGGGCTTCAACATGCCATCGAAAACTTGAGCATAATGCCTCCTTCCATCCCCGACGCCGAGATGGAGGTGATGTTTGGAAGATCGAACTTCCGGCAGATTGGCGACAGCAATACGCAGAACCGCAACGTAGGCGATACCTACAACACGACTGGTGGCACTGTCAACACGGCTGGCAGTGGGCACTTTACCCAGACCTACCATAACAACTACTCAAGGTCAGCGAACCACCCAGATGAGTGAATCTGCTGAAGGGCCTCAGTGGGAAGAGGATATTCAACGCCAGGGGGAAGACCGTCATGCCAGTTTGTTGCCGGGAATCGATGTCGATGGATAGTCCTCTTCCACCTTTAGCAGATCAGTCAGTTCAATTAAATGTCGTGCGTTCTAATGGTTGTGTGAAAATTAGTGAAGAGACGCGATGGAACGCTGTAGTACGCTGGCTACAGCCCCAAACCCAAACATTCCCCAGGCAATGGAACACGATCACCTCCAATGACATCAAAAGCGCCGAGTACCCTTTCAAGACTCGAGAGGGAACAGGTCAGTGGCTCCTCGACGGGTCTTCGTTCCAGGACTGGGTTAAGCCAAACTCGTCAACAAAGGTACTTTGGCTCTACGGCGACGCTGGATATGGCAAGTCTGTCCTTTGTGAGCGCGCTATTCTTGCCCTTCAGAAGGTCCTCAAGGAAAGCTCTGGACGCTATATGCAGGCGGCGCACCATTTCTATGACTACAGTGACGAACCAGAGGCACCTGACACTGTGTATCGTAGTCTAGCCAACAGCTTGTTTCGTCAGAGGTATCATCCCAGGGATGAGGTCTCTGACCGGATCTATAGTTTTGTCGGTGCTCCAGACTCTTTGGACATGATGGAGTTCATCAGGGCAATCGTCGAGGAGCTCAAGACTGCTTACATTTTCCTCGACGGCCTGGACGAAGTCTTGCATCACCCAGCCAGGAAACAATATGCGATTGACACGCTCAGGTTCTGCCTGTCACTAACTACCGAGAAGAACGCCGATGTCAAGGTGTGGTGCAGCTCTCAGGACCGCCTTAAGATTCGCCAGACCCTGGAGCTATTCCAGTACCGCTCCAACCTGCCGCTGACTGATAAGGAGAACGCTACTGATATCCGCATGTTCATCCTCGACGCAGCCGAGCGGATACTGGGTAACGACGGCACTGAGGAGAAGAGGAAAAGTTTACTCAAGATTGTAGCCACCATCAAAGGGAACTTCCTCTGGGCCGTCTTTGCTCTCGATGCGATCGAGGATGCGTGCGAAGCCGGGCAGCTGGACGAGTTTGTCCAAAATCTGCCGTCCAACTTTGAAGAGTATCTCAAGAAGAAAATCAGGTGCATCAAGCCTGACTCGTACAAGATCTTTAGGTGGGCATACTCACAACCACAGGTGTCTCCAAACACTGACATGACTACGCTCTTATCTGGCATTGCTAATGGGAGTCTTTTTTTGTAGTCAAGTACTTTCCTGTCTCGTCTACGCAAAACGCCCTCTTTCGTTTGGCGAACTTTGTGAAGCGACAAGCAAGAGGCTCTACGCCTCCCCGATCAAAGATAAATGCTCTCCTTTCATCCGCATAGAACCAGTATCGGATGACGTGAGCCAGTCCATCTGCAGCGTCTACCACACCTCGGTCCGGCTCTTCTTCAAACAAAACCCCGACATTCTTCAGTTAGGCGCCCCAGGCCAGAGCAACGTCAACAAAGACATCTACGTCTCGCCTCAAACTCTTGCAGATGTCACGCTCGGGTACCTCCGACAGGAGCGGTATCGACACCTTCTGCGCCCACAAAACACGGGGGCTCTCTCTACATTCATGGCTGGAGATTCTTCAGAGAGCTCTGCGGACGTCATCAACCACCACCTGCTCATGTACAGTGCCAAGAATTGGGCTAAGCATGTTGATGAACTGTATCAGTGGTATAAGGAGGTCAGCCCCCAGAGTGTGGACATCCTATGGGAAAAGGTAGACCAATTCGTCCGGTCTAAGAACTTCGGAACGTGCCTTCAGGTCCAAAGTCTCTTTGTTCAAGGTACGTGAAAGTTTGCCAACCCCAACCGGTCGTTGTGTATCATACGGCAGGCTAAATCCAATGTAGATAGGTTCTCAGATTGGTATTTGCATAAAGATAGAGGACACTACTGCCAGAGAAAAGTCGAAGACAGGAATGGGAGACGATACTTCATCAAGAGCTTACCGGAGTGCTATACCAGGCGCGGGGACGGAGAGACCCTATACAAGCAATACCAGGAAGCCATGATGGAATGGGCATACTTCCTAAGATCAGAGTCGACCCTCCATGGCAATTTCCCAGGCGAGATCTCCAAGTGCCAGTGGCCAAGTCTCGGGAAGTCCAACTTTCTGCATCAGATCAAGAGTCGGCTGAAAAGCTACCGTCTGGAAAACAGCGATGAGGACAACATCTACTCAGGTACAAGGGGTGCCTCATCGTACTTCCTCGGATACGGAAGCGATCCTCGTGACCTCCAGGTCATGTTTTTGAAGGAATCGCGACCCCGGAATGGCAACACATCTCATGCCAAGTCGCGGCGCAAACAAACGACTACGGAGATGGGCCAAGACAAGATACAAGTCGACATTCAATCATGGACGACGAAGAAGCTAGGTCATCGGCACAAGCCACAGGAGAAGTCTCCATTGGGGGAATTCACGAGCGACGACCTTCGCCTGTATACTCAGCCACTCGAGCTCAAGGATCACGAAGTCGGCCGTGCTGCACGAGTCGCCATCGCCGAGGATGGAGGACTCATTCGGGTCGGGCCCAAGATCTACATCCGAGATGGCGTAGGTGACTTCAAGCTGCTTGATCTTGGATATACTCGGGCCAGATACGTCGAGGAGGCGTGCCGTAGCGGCCCATGGGTTGCCATGGTTCACCGAAGAGGAGTCAAACTTGCAGAGTCTGAGGACAATCATCCTGGGGCACCACAGACTGACCATTCCGATGAAGAGCAGTCGGGCAGCGACAGCAGCAGTGATAGCTCTCAGGAAGATTCACCAGACGAAGAAGTGCGGATAGTGATGCAGTCTGAGCCAGGCTTTGCCTCGGTCGACGTGGACAGAGGCTGGAACTCTGACTCGTCAAACTCCGCAAGGGAGTCCCCCAGTAGCGGCTCGACTACAGAAGTCACGGATGAACTACCCGATGATCACTTCAATGACTGGTTCTCCGAGGATGAGGACATGGTGCTCAAAGATGTGGACGAATCATTCAACGAGTCCATGGATACAGCCAGTGCAATAGGAAGCACATTATCCCAAGACGCAGATGATGAAACTGATCCAGAGGGCGATACCTCTTCAGACATCTCTTTGAAGAGCACCATCTCCCGTCAAATGTGGGGTGATAGTGACAGCGGAACAGAGAGATCCGACGACGAGCCCGAGTCCTTCACCATGGAGGAGCCATCTGAGGAACGATTTTCCGACTGTCGTCAGCTTGTCATCTTCTCTTTCAATCCATTGACAGGCCAGGTTCATCGTCGCTTTCGTTTCGTCTACCGATGGGCTGGCAGACTCTTCAACTCTCCACCCGTCATACACCCGACGTACGCTCTGGCCGTTTGGCCTCTCGGAAGGAACGAGATCCTCTTTGCTGACCTGGCCGGCTCTCCCCAGGTGACGTATTTTACCCGATCTCTCCGCACCGGAGCCCGGGACATATGCCACATCTCTATCCAGGCCAAGTTCTCCGACTGCGGCCAGTTCTTGCATCTGGTATGTCTTGACGGGCGTCGGGACGGCAGCAGCGGGCAGCCTCATGATGGCCAGACCAAGGCCGCAGAGGATCTGGGTAGGATAAGCCAGCTATACTTGCGTGTCTCTACGTATCGCCTGTCCAAGGGCAAGCCAGCGCGGAGTCCGCCGAGGCTGGTGTACAAGGCCACGGTGCGGCTGGACTGCGAACTGCTCCGCAAGGATGGCAACTGTCGACTACCAGCGTCGCCGCTCCCCTACACGATAACCTGGACGGCGGACCACGTCTATGCCACCGAGAGCCACAGGATCCTCCGCGTGTACCGGTTGCCCCTATACCGCGGAGTCGAGGAGCGCGATCTTGGCCAAGATGTGTGGCGGCAGGCCTCTGGTGAGAAGAGAAACTCCCCAGATTCCGATTCTGAAATGGATTTGGACGAACCGAAGCCAGCACGGGTTGCATTTCGCAACGAGAAGAGTATCTTCCTCCCAAACTCGGCAAGCAGACGCTCAGTCTCCTTCTTTCCAGCACCTGACATAGCAGTTGGAACCGCCAAGGTAGATAAAGAAGACATAGGAAGGGCGAAGCCATCATCAAAATCCCATAAGCAGAAGAGCGAGGGGGAAAAGGTTGTCGCCACAATTGTCATCTCGCCCGAGGACAGCCTCATCAACAAGGAACAACTGCCCTACCTCGGCCCTCCGCAAGTATTCTACCTGACGGCCGATGAGTTCGGGTCGTGGAAGTGGATCAATGAGGACGACTGCGGCGCGGGGAAAGACTCTGCCGAGGCATGGAGTGGTGGTCAGCTGGAGGCGCGGTATGAGAGGTTTGATAACGAAGAGGATTGTGATATTGTTCCATATTTCAGGTAGGTAGGTTTGTGGCCTCTATTACTTCGGTGGTTAGGACCTCGCTGGTAGTATTGGTGCAGAGAGGTCTGGGTCGTTTATGCTATCGAGAGATGATCTACTATATGGTAATTCTACCGGTGAGCCTAGGATGTCTACGAGAGGCCCTAGCCGGCTGATACCTATATGCTCTTTCGCATTGCAATTTTCCTTCCTGTCTCTTATTTCTCATTCTTTCCTGGACGATCCAATAGCAACAGCTTCATCGTGTAAGAGTGAGGATCTAACAACCCTAAAGCTTGATGTTACAGTGCATCGTCTAATCGGGGGAATGATGGCCCGTTAGGTGCCGAAAAGTGGGTCCCTGCCGGCAGTAGCGTTGTTTCCCCAGCACCAGAGGCAGGTGCTTTACGCGAGAACTTGCCTGACCGGACGCGCCTGCACGCGCTAGGACCTTCCCGCGACGCGACTGCCAATCTCCATTTCACAAGGGTAGGCGATAAAGGATCAACCATGTCGAGTCTGTGATCTACCATCTTCCATTATCACCAACTCTTGTTTCTCCTATTGTTGATACCAATTGCGTGTCCTTGATAGTTTCAAGTTCATCCCGTCTTGATCTACAACGTTGTCCCGTGAATCACGGCTACTCATCACTGGTCACAGTATTCACGATCCCCCGTTCCAAGGTGCTGCCTTGTCCGTTCACCATGGCTCCAACGACGGCCAAAACGCCCTCCAGGGCGACCAAGCCAGCTGCACCCTCATCCTCAGCCAAGCAGCGTTCCATTGTCTCCTTCTTCCAAAAAGCTCCGCCCTCGAGCCCCGCCCCGGCATCATCGCCCCTCAGCAAGAGCACTCCCGCCAACAAGCAATCATTGTGCCTTCGAGAAACCACCAAGGCCAACTCTCTCCCAAAGCCAACTCCCAAGCAGACTGCAAAGCAGACTCCCAAGTCCTCCACCAAACTGTCGACTCCTGTCCCTAGCAGTGACGCTATTGAGCCCCCAAGTTCTCAGGAGAACGAGTCAACAGTCAAGGTACGCCAGCATGCTCATCACCACCACCGCATCCGCTGAACAAACAAGAAACCCAAGTCCACGATGAACAACGACGCTCTCCCAAGCAGCCCTACTCGCAAGGTACTATCTCTCGTTCCCTTCGTCCCCTTCTCCGCTGACCCACCTAGGTCAAAAAGGTCGTTAGCTACGCCGAGTCCTCCGATGACGAGCCCTTCACGTTTGGTGCTTCTAGTGCGCGCCGGCGATCAAGAGCACGCCCATCCGTCAAGGATGAAGATGACTACGATGAGGAGGAAGCTGAACAAGCCGAGGATACTGGTATGCGCTACTCTCAGTCGCCTTTCGACACAAGACTCACCACCATAGACACCATGGATGACTTTATCGCATCCGACTCGGACGAAGATGTATCTCGACCCAAGAAGCGGAAGCGAGCTTCGAAGCCTCCTGCTCCACGAAAACGATCCAACATGTCGTCACCCGTCCCCGCACCCGATATTGATATCAAGGATAGTATTCTCGAGGATGACGAGATGATGGAGGACATTCCAGAGGGCTCAACAGCATCTCAATGGAACTACGACCCCAAATCATCCGAGAAGCACCCGGTTATGAAGCCAGCAGAGCGGGTTGCAAAGGATCCCAAGTACAAGGAGAAGGCCTATGTCAAGGAGCCGGAGCAGCGATATCCTTGGCTTGCTAAGATCATGGACAAGGAGAAGCGAACACCCGACAACCCAGAGTACGACAAGAGAACTATCTACATTCCCCCCGCTGCCTGGAAGAAGTTCTCGCCTTTCGAGACCCAGTATTGGGAGATCAAGCAGAACCTTTGGGACACGATTGTCTTTTTCAAGAAGGGCAAGTTTTACGAACTCTACGAGAATGATGCCACTGTGGGACATCAGGAGTTTGACTTCAAGATGACGGATCGAGTCAACATGCGCATGGTTGGAGTCCCAGAGAGCTCGCTCGACTATTGGGTCAACCAGTTCATCGCCAAACAGTACAAGGTGGCTCGTGTTGACCAGATGGAGACCAACCTGGGTAAGGAGATGCGTGAGCGACAAGACAAGAGCGGAAAGAAGGCAGACAAGGTCATTACTCGTGAATTGGCTTGTGTCTTGACTGCCGGAACCCTCGTTGATGGCGGCATGCTGCAAGACGACATGGCATCGTACTGCGTGGCTATCAAGGAATCCGTTGTGGACGACCTCCCTGCCTTTGGTATCGCCTTTGCCGACACTGCTACTGGTCGATTCTATCTGTCTAGCTTTGTGGACGATGTCGATCTGACCAAGTTTGAGACTTTGATCGCTCAAACCGGTCCTCGAGAGCTTGTTCTGGAAAAGTCGCACCTCTCAACCAAGGCACTGCGTATCCTCAAGAACAACACCAGCCCGACGACCATCTGGACACACCTCAAGCCCGACACCGAGTTCTGGGATGCAGACACGACCCGCCGCGAGCTTAATTGTGCAAAGTACTTCAAGGTTGAAGACATTGAGGATGAAGTTTGGCCCGAGGCTCTCCAACAGTTCCGAGACGATGATATTGTCATGTCGGCCGTCGGAGCACTGGTCTCATACCTACGCTTCCTCAAGCTGGAGAGGCCTCTACTCTCACAGGGCAACTTTGAGCGTTACAATCCCATCCAGAAGAATGGAACTTTGGTCCTGGATGGACAGACGCTCATCAACCTCGAAGTGTTTTCCAACTCGGTCAATGGCGGCGGCGAAGGTACTCTGTTTAGCCTACTTAACAAGTGCATAACACCCTTTGGAAAGCGCCTCTTCCGATCATGGGTTGCCCACCCTCTCTGCGATATCGACCGGATCAACGAGCGTCTGGATGCCGTCGAGATGCTGAACGCCGACCAGGGTGTTCGTGAAGATTTTGCTTCGCAGCTCGTCAAGATGCCTGACTTGGAGCGACTCATCTCACGAATTCATGCCGGCGCGTGCAAACCCGAGGATTTTGTGAAAGTTCTGGAAGGCTTTGAGCAGATAGAGTACACCATGAGCCTTCTTGGAGCTTTCAAGGGTGGCAATGGCCTTGTCGACCGTCTCATCTCTTCGATGCCAAACCTTGAAGAGCCCCTTAGTTTCTGGAGGACGGCATTTGACCGCCGCAAGGCTCGCGATGAGAAGCTTCTCATTCCCGAGCGTGGTATCGAGGAAGACTTCGACGAGAGTGCGGATCGGATTGAAGAGATCAAGCAGCAGCTGGACAAGCTGCTAGCAGAGAAGAAGAAGGAGTTCAAGTGCAAGCTCCTCAACTACAGGGACGTTGGTAAGGAGATCTACCAGCTGGAGGCACCCAAGAGTGTCAAAGTGCCGTCCAGCTGGCGTCAAATGTCGGCCACCAAGGACGTCAAGCGCTATTACTTCCCCCAGCTGTCCCAGCTCGTTCGAGAGTTGCAAGAAGCTGAGGAGACACACTCACAACTTGTACGCGACGTTGCTTCTCGGTTCTTCAAGAAGTTTGATGTCGACTACGAGACGTGGCTGCAGGCCATCAAGATCATCTCACAGCTGGACTGCCTGGTTAGCTTGGCCAAGGCTTCGGCATCACTCGGTCACCCCAGCTGCCGCCCAGAGCTTGTCGACCAGGAACGAAGCACGGTGGACTTCCAGGAGCTTCGACATCCTTGCATGATGAACACGGTCGACGACTTTATTCCCAACGATATCAAGCTCGGCGGTGAGCAGGCCAACATCAACCTGCTGACAGGTGCCAACGCCGCTGGCAAGTCTACTGTCCTCCGCATGGTAAGCTCCATTTTTAATGATACTTTGATACGGTACTAACGATATCTAGTCCTGCATTGCAGTCATCATGGCCCAGATCGGATGCTTTGTGCCAGCCAAGTCTGCCCGTTTGACACCTGTTGACCGAATCATGTCACGTCTCGGAGCCAACGACAACATTTTTGCGGCCCAGTCAACCTTCTTTGTTGAGCTGTCCGAGACAAAGAAGATCCTCTCCGAAGCCACTCCTCGTTCGTTGGTCATTCTGGATGAGCTCGGCCGTGGAACCAGTTCGTATGATGGTGTTGCTGTGGCTCAGGCTGTTCTTCACCATGTCGCTACTCACATTGGTTGTGTGGGCTTCTTTGCCACGCACTACCACTCTTTGGCGACAGAGTTTGAGAACCACCCCGAGATTCGAGCGCGGAGAATGCAGATTCATGTCGACGACGAGGAACGACGTGTCACGTTCCTGTACAAGTTGGAGGATGGTGTCGCCGAGGGCAGCTTCGGTATGCACTGTGCTGCCATGTGCGGCATCTCGTCAAGAGTCATTGATAGAGCCGAGGTGGCTGCCAAGGAGTGGGAGCACACCAGCCGACTCAAGGACAGCCTGGACAAGGCAAAGACGGGATGCTATATCCCATTGGGCATTCTGAGTGATGTGGGCTCGTTGCTGGGCGACAAGGGCGAGATGGGAGATGGAGGAGTGGATGTTCTTTTGAAGGCTATCGAGGCGTTGTAGAAGGGATATACATACTGATGTGACTAATGGGCAAATCCGAGGATATGGATGGACGTGGAATTGATGGAACAAGGCTTCCCCAGGGTAAATGGGGATATATCAGGCGTGTTTGGCGTCTGTAGATGCAAGGATGGATGACGTCGCTCTGATAGAGTGCCTGGGATATAGGCGTTTACATGATAGTGACCGATTAATGGCAAATACTCATGGAATGGTACCTTATTCTCGTGTCAGAAAGCGTTATTCATGGAGTCAGTCCATTTTGATCACCCAAGAAAGGGCAGTTTAGGGCTATCGTAGTAAGTCCAATAGTCCCAGACATCTAATAACTACTCTGTACCAAGCAAGGCAAAGCGGCAACTCCAAAAAGATCAAGCAAATACAAAAATACCCTACCCCTCCCAGTTCTTTACTGCCCAAAACCTTGCCGATCCAAAAATCAAGTCAATCATATCCAATCCCAAACTCCTTTCCTCTCCCATTCCCATCATGTCTCATCTAACATCTACTCTCCAACGCCAGAAGCATCCTCAGACACACCCCGAGAAGCC
The DNA here is from genome assembly GCA_003947015.1 of Fusarium sp. AF-6. NCBI lineage: Eukaryota > Fungi > Ascomycota > Sordariomycetes > Hypocreales > Nectriaceae > Fusarium > Fusarium sp. AF-6. Next base: position 32,941 of record NKCJ01000185.1, read on the forward strand.
CGTGACGCTGGTCCCTTAGACTTTGCACCGCCAGACTTCTTCTGTCGAACTCTACTCGACGCCCGACTAGGCTGACTGCTTGCCGCCTTTTTGGCGCGAGGTTTCTTAGCACTCTTGGGCTTGGGCTTGGGCTTTGCTAGATACTCTGTTAGTCCATGACTTGACATTGCATGCTTGTGGGAGGAACTTACCAGCTGGTGTCTTCTTGGCCTTCTTTGTCGCAGGGCCTGCTTCTTCCTCTTCTTCAGCTGCAGTATCGACTCCAGATCCGGCTGGCGTGTTGAGAGCATCACCAGTTCGTCGTCTCTTGAGTCCACTAACAACACTACTATTGTCATTGCTCGCCTCCTCCTGCAACTCTGCAATATCATCCTCATCAGGCTTCAGGTCATCATCCGAGTCCTCATCGCTCTGATATCTATACAGAGGATCATCCTCTTGTCTTCCCTGCCAGGAATCCCGACGCTTCTTACGCGCCCACTCGTCAGGAGGCATGTTTGGATCCACCCACGAGCCAGGGAACGGAGGTTGACCTTCATAAGGCGGCCAGGGGATGGTCCAGTAAGGTTCATTGTCGTCGTTGTTGGGATCAGATCGCCAGACAGACGCGTTGCTATCAGATTTCTTGGTAGGGTAGATGGTGCGCTCGTAAGCAGGGTACTTTTCCGTGAACCGCGACTTGATCTGCCCGAGCTTAGCGGGGAGGTCAGAGGCGCGGATCCAGCCGCTACGGTTGGGGAGGTTCTCGGGGGAGCCTTCGTTGTTGCGGATCTTACAGCAGCGGTTGAGGTCTGAGTGTAACTCGAGTTCCTTCTCGCGGCCGAGGGGGGATCGACTTGGGCTCTTGTTTCCGCTCTTGGGGGCTTTGCGGAGACACTTTGAGCAGTACATGTCGTCGGATGGTTCAAAGTTTGGGTCTCCGGGGCCGAGTCTCTTGACCCAATCTGGGGATCTAGCTCGTCGTGGGCGCTTGGGTGCTTCGGGTTCTTCTTCAGGCTCATCCTCAGTCGATTCGCCATCGTCCTCGTACTCGCCGTCATTATCCCGAGGAGGACGCTCTTTACGGACCTTCTTAGAAGGACGTCCTCTGCCTTGGGTCGCTGAGCTTCTAGACTCGCTCGCTGGGGCGTAGGCTTCAGTCTCCTCGGGAGGTTGAACTTCAATGGGGGGGGCTGGCTTCTCGCGAGTGCGGGTTCGGGAGGTGCGTGAGGGGGCATCACTGGCGACGCCAGAAAGTTCATCCTCTGATCCCTGAGGCGTGCCTTGGTTGCGAGGCTTCATGCTGCGCTTTCTCTTCTTGGATGTCGTCGTCGCAGATTGCGCAGTCTCAGATTGCACAGTCGCAGAAGAAGGTTGGTTTGACTCATCAGTTTGGGCATTCTCTGCCTCTGGTGCTTCTTGTTGAACTGGAGGCCTGGGAGTAGGCGCAGGCGTCCGAGCACGAGGACTGGGAGCCTCCACCTCTGTCTCTTCCTCATCTGCAGAGTCAAAGTCGACCATCCGGACCTCCTTTGGATGGTTGAGACGCATGTGGCGGCGGTATTGTTCACCCGTCATTGAACCAATGATGGCACCACACTTTTCAAAGAAGGCACATGGCTCATTCTCCTTGGATGTGTCTTGTGCTTGCTTGGAAGTGTCAACTGCTTGCTCTTCTTGAACATTGCTGTCTGCTGGACGCTTTTCCTGAGGGGGAACAGAAGGGCGAGCAGCAGGGCGAGTGGTCTTTTCTGCACCCTTCGGACGAGCAGCATTCTTGGAGCCAGCAGCTAACATAGCCCTCACTTCAGCATCCAAATCATCCTCCTCATAACGACCCGGCGGCGGCAAATCCATCCGAAAGTCGATTGTGGGATAACTTCTCTTGGGCATCAGTTCATCCCAGAGCTTCCAGATGTGACAGTCAAAGTGCTTGATACACTCATCCTCTGGACGCTGGTGTATGGCCTTCTTTCCATCCTTGTTTTCTGTAGTGTACGCAAACGGTAATTGGCAGAAGGGACAGCGATCTAGAGTATGATCGGGATGCTTCTTCACAAAGTGATCCCATATCTGACGAGGCCTCAGGTACTCAAAGTTGTTTGCCCAACATTTGGGAAGAGGACACTTGAGGGGAGGATCATGGTAATGAAGAGGTCCAGGAAAGTCGTGCCAGGGGAGAGGATAGTAGAGTTTCCGCGGAGCCTGGAGTCTTCGAGTTGGTTTGTAGCTGTCAAACAGCTTCTGTTGCTCGGCGAGGTCATGGGCGGAGGGTTGCATTGCCGGGAACAGTTTCTTGGAGGAGTCCTTGGACGCCAACTTGGTAATGATCTCATCGACAACCTTCTCGACGACGTCTCGAGATACCGTCTGAGCTGACCCTGTAGCACGTCGAGATGGTACCGTGGATCCTGCTTGAGGTCGCTGGGTATTCACACCTCTAACAAGACCATGGAGCTCCGAGATGATCTGCACAACTCGATCAGGAGCAACGCCAATGGGCTGCAAGACACTACCTCCGCAGACAAGAGACAGAAGCTCGGAAGAGAGTTGCAGAATTCTGTCAGGGATAGCGCCTCGTGAGGTGCTTTGGGAGAACAGGTTTCCACCCGTCATATCAGCCACAGGGGCTCTGGGAGCGCCCTGGGTCCCAAACTGAGAAAACACCTGTTGCCGTTCTGACCTAGGCCTGGTGTTATACAGACCACCCGAAGGGCCTGGTTGGCTGCCAGTAGTCTGTTGCTGCCAGCGAGAGCCAGAAGCAAACGAGTCCGTGGACGGCCTCGCCTTGTCTCCAGCACGCGGCTTCATACCCAAAGCCCTGATGAGTTTCCCCTCATGATTCTTGCGCAGATGAGCCATCTTTTGCTCAGGCGACCACCACTCAAACAACGGCTCATCACACCACATACACTTGTTCGACTGGTGAAGCTTTGTGTGTTGCTCAATAACCTCTGGCTCATCGAGACGGTGGGAAAAGTCACAGCCCTCGAACGGACACTGCATGGCGCGCTTCAGGGCAATGTTGCGAACTTCGAAAAAGTTGCTCTGCAGCTCTGCTTGTTCGTTTGGCGTGAGGACAGCCTTGGTGAACATTGGGACGCTGTCGCTCGTTCGAAAGACCTTTTCAGCTGGTGCCCCGGTAATTGGAATGCCCAGGCCGTTGCAGGATGGCCATGCTTTGGGATCCCAACCTTCAAAGATGCCAGGTTGTTCAGCCCACGTTCTGGCTCGGTCATCCTTGTCGATGGGCTCCGTGGGCTTGGGGCGCGAATTATGCTCAGGGAAGATGACCGGTGCGTCTGATGGTACCGAAGAATCAGATTCATAGTCATCGCCGTATTCAGAGTTAGTCGCGAACTCGACCTGAGGACGCCTGCCTTTTTGATGGCTAGGCTCGCCCTCCTCTTCGGCTTCCTCTTCGGCTTCTTCTTCGGCTTCTTCTTGGGGGTTCCCTTCCACATCTTCCATAGGCTCATCGTCATCTTCTCCCCAGAGATCAGCATCAGGTGGGAGTCTGCCTTGGTCTGCACTGTAGGTTGGTTCTTCCTGCCAAGGGTCTTCAGAACTCATCTCCTGATCCTCATCCTCTACAAAGAGCGATGGTTCAGCCTCTCCTGTCGTGTGAAGCCACGCAGGACGCTTTCGCTTTCGCTGTGGCTGTGGTTGGAGTCGTCGCCTCGAGCTTGAACTCCCTGAGAGGAATGAAGGAAGCTGAAGCGTGGATTGGGTAGCAGAGACATTACGCTGGGTCTGTCCTTCAGGCCTGGCCTGTTGCTCGGGCTGTTGCTTCGTAAGGCTGGGTGGAGCAGGGGTACCAGGCCGGTTCTGAACTGTTGGCTTGACTGGAGGCTCAGGCAGTGGCCTTGCAGAGCTCTGTTGAATAGGGTCACGGCGGGATACTGGACGCTTGCTTTGGCTTTCAAAAGCCCGCCTCGCAGCCCTCGAAAAGCTTTCAGTTTGTGCCGTCTGCGTCGCTTGAGTCTCAGGCACAGGGAGAGCCAGTCCACCAGGAGAGATATAAGGCGACTTTGCACGATCAAAGACGGGGCTCGTTCCGAAATGCCTTCGCGAGCTGAACGCAGATTTCCTCTCTTTGCCTCCAACTCTGACCGTGCCCTTCCGGCCGGTGAACTTGACGTTAGACTCTCTGGCGAAAGGAAGGTCCGCAGCAGCAGCTTGGGTCTCGCGCTTGAGCCCACGGGGGATCGGCAACGATTGACTCCCGTCGACCTTTTTGATCATGTGGGCGTGGAATTCATTCCATGCGTGAACATCCCAAAACCAAGGACGTACGTCGAAATCGTCTGGTCGTACACCCCAGACGTTGGCCTTAGCGATGCTCAACCACCAGTCCGCCTCGGTTGCCTTGAGAAGAGACACTGAGACATCACATGATGTGATAGCACTTCGGATCGCGAGCCACTCAGCCTGAGTCGTTTCAGTGGTGAGAAGAAAGGCCGGAGATTCCGTCTTAGGAGTCTCGAGGCTATTCCAAGGAGGCAAGGACTTGAGGAGGATGACATCCTTGGCACGGCGCCAGTCTCTTCTGTAGTCGGTGGCACTACAAAGAGAGTCAATCAACTTGAACAGCGTGCTCAAGCGAGAGTTCAGGGGTGGAAAGTCGGTGTAAACGTCGGGTTTGCTGGGCCAGCCTGGGAACAGCTTACTCTCCCCAGCTTTCCAGACTGGGAGAATCGTCAAGCATTCATCCATCATGCCTTGAAGCTCTTTTCCAAGCTGCAGTCGCTCCTCTAGGCGATATGGGCGGTCGGTCGGAATCTCGAAGCTTTCTCCTCCTTTTACAATGATCGAGTCCATTCTCGCAATTGTCTCCTCGTTGAAGGCCTCTGTGACGGCAGCCTGTATGACATCGAAAGCATCTTCAAAAGGGCTCATTCCAGTCAAAACCTCCGTGGAGAGTAGATGAGGATGAGGATCTGGGTAGTAGTTGGGCACAATCACAGCCGTCGTGCTATATGTTTTGATACCCATAAAGTCCACCATCCAGTCAGCGCCTGGGTTGTTCAGAGGATGGAGCAACTCCCAAACCCACTGCATCTGGCCCATGGCATCAAGCACGATAGGCGGCAGGATCTTCGTGTCTGGCTTGTTCCTGTCCATAAGGCGAAGCAGTCCATGTTGGGCTTCGAGGACGCGAGGCTTGCCGAGCAGGACCTCGATTGCCATCCGAAAATTGGCGTTGTATTGGTTGCAGCCAAACTTATCGATGGTGAAGGTTGATGTCTTGGTCTTGGGGAAGGCGATATAGGTGTAGCTGATGGCATCCTTTCCAGGTCCAGTCTTGGCGTCAAACACATAATGACCAATCTTGGTCAAGTCGGTTTCAAACTGCTCCGGATGAGGCTCCCAATGATGAGGGTGTGGCGGATGATTCCCTGCGTACGTTGCAAAGAAGGCGCAACAATCCTGATGGTCGCTGGTAGTATCACCAGTGAAGTGCTCAAAGAGATACTTCATGGCAGGGCTATCCTCAGTCAGGTACAGTTCATCAACTATGATCTTCGACTTTTTGGTCTTTCTGTCAAAGTGAACCAGTATGTAGTCGATAGGACCTTCAGGATCTTCGGGATCGGCGTTAGGGGAGTTGTGATCCAAATGAAGAATCTGTCGAAGGGCTTTCGAGTATGACCGCCACTTACGGGGGACAAATGGGATGCAGCCAGTATGTCCATATAGGTAGATCCATTCGTCCTTTGGGAGAGCTGAGGTTTCGAAGCGGGGGCAGTAGTCGTGATCGGTACCATAGGGGAACTGGTCGTCAAGGATACGCTGGCCCTTGGCAGCATTGTCATCATCACTATCACTATTGTCGCCACTGTCACCACCATCGTCATCATCGTCCACATCACCTCCTCGGAGGCTCATAACCGGTTCCTTCTGGGGGACAGATGTGTTCTGGGGGATAGGTATGTCCTGGTAGGTAGGAGCGTTATCCGTTGGAATGGGAATGGGCCAGCAAGGAGCTTCCTGGCCTATACACTGTTAGTTGTTTACAGATCAGACAGCAGAATCACCAACTCACCTCGCAAGTGGTCCTTTCCCCAGTTGCGAGCTTTGTGGGCAGAGAGGAAATGCAGTGGTGGCTGGACATTGTACATCGGGTCATCTGTTTGATTGAGATCAAACTCATTGACCAGCTCTTCCAAAAGAGATGTCAGAGGCTCAACTGGCAGACCAAAGTATAGCATGGTGAGCTTTGACACCAGATCTCTCTTGACGCCGAGGAAGCGCCCCTGGAGCAAGGCGTTGTATCGTTCTGTGTTGGCATCCTGGAGGTTCTTGATGTCGGCACGGTCCGAGGCTTGCAGCATGCGGGCTTCGTGGAAGGTAAAGTGTTCCGATAGGATCTTCTGAAGTGTGTTGCCGGAGTTGTGCAGCTCGGTAAATGTGTCGAGCACCCTTCTCCAGTCGCGATCCCGAGGCGTGATGGTAGGGTTGATGCGCTTGGCAGCTTCTTCAGGCGACACATATGGAGTCAGTTCGCCTGTGCCAAAGGCGGCCGATACCTCTGGCTCCTCCATCACCATATCACAACGACAAAGGGAATAGGAAGTGGTGTGCAGAGAGGTATCAAGTAGTCGCGGGGTCTATGACATTGAGAAGAAAAAAGGAGAGAACGAGCACAGAAGAGATCAAGTTGGGGAAGAGAAATCTATAAGGGATGGCAAAGAGAGTGAAGGAACGAGATCGGAGAGAAAGTGTGAATAATGGCCAAGGCTGGTGGAGGGTTAAATGACAGATGAGCTTTGCGACCGAGCTGAAGTATCTCAAGCACCCAATTCAGGCTGCAGGGAACACCAGCCTCTGGCAATACCATTGTTCTTCGGGAGGGTAACCTGGCACATGCTCTTGAGGCTTGGGTATGGTATCGCGAACAAAGAAAGGGTGGTTTCTTTGAGGACTGAAAGGGTGGTCTATGAATGCCATCGGCATTCCCGGTCTTTGAGGTTGATGTGGTTACTGTGGTAATCGCGGCCTTCTCTCTTGTGTCAACGTCCAATTGAAGTACTATACCTTGCCGGTCCAGTCAGAAGCGAAGTCAGAGAGAATGTTTCGTCCAGTTGCGAATTATCGCGACAGCTTCACTCGCCGTGGTCGAGACACAATCCGAGGGTGACCACCAAGTTGGTTGCCAACGTCTGTGTGCCCACCATCTCAAGTGACCGATCCAGAAGAGGATCTCAATAAAGCCTGTAATGGTGTAAAATTAGCAATGATCCAAGTGAGTGCACGTCCTAGCCACATGCAGCCTCCCTTCGGTTGCGTGCTGCCATGTTATTTCTTTGTTACCCGTCACGCTCTTGGTGCAACGCCAAAAGAGGGGAAGGCATCCGCCAGCCTTGACACCGAACAAAGGATATAGAAGGTTCCGGTCGAGTAACCCTGCAAGGATCAATTCAGGTCCCAACATCTTCTGTAATCTCTTTGTTCTTGAGAATGGGTCTTCTGATCAGTCGTCGGATTCCGGTCGCGCATTCACGGAAAGGGCCATGATTGAGAAGCTGAATGAAAATGGTTGATTTGAAGTATTGTCAGTCAATTGCTGATTGCCGGTCTTTGTCGGCTGCTGTAAAATCCCGTCGACGGGCCGTTGCGACTGAGTTATTGACAATCGTCGGTCGGCATCCGTCGTTATCCAGCATGCTGCTTCACTAGGTCCTCCAATTTCTCTTGAAAGTCGGTAAAGTAATTGATGGCCTGGATGATCTTTCCTTCGCTCGCGCCAAAACCGCTTCTGGTAAAGGCAAGCCTCCAGGCGCTTTCGTCTTTGACAAGAGCACTGTAATCTCTCGTCTCCCAGCTCTTATTCGCAGGTCCTTGAGCAAAGTACTCTCCCAGGTGCCCATTCCAACTTGACAAGTCGGTGGAAGCCAGTCCACGGAGCAGGTTGGGGGAGATGGTGACATGCTGGATGCCGGCAAGCTGCATCACTTCATCGACAGAAGTGAGTGAAGCGGCGAGGACCTGGGTGCGGAAAGAGTGACTAATGTAGTACGCTTGTGCCTCTCGGCAGAAGTCGAAAGCTTTGTTTTGGTCCACGTACCTACGATTGTCAGCTGGGAACATGCATGTCAAAGGGAGACATACCCCTCTTCAAAGTGAACCTTGAGTTCATTCACGTAGGGGGCAATGTAGGTGCATTGTGCCTCAGCCGCCAACGCTGCTTGCTCCATGCAAAACATGGTGGTCGCAAGAGTTGCGATGCCTTTCATCTCAAGGCTCCGACAAGCTTGGAGGCCTTCCCATGTGGAGGGGATTTTGATGCACACCCTCTTTGTGTCAAAGTCGGGTGCCAGTGCTTTGAAGATGTCGATGATTCCTAACCGCGGATTAGCGAATGAAACGAAGCCAGGTCAAGGTCAAGGTTCACTGCAGGCATTGTCAATTGTCCCAGCAGTTGAATATGACAGCTTGGGATTGGTCTGGATGTGCACGTAGCCGGTCAAGTTGGGCAGTGTCAATAATTGCAGTTTGACCATCTTCTCATGTTAGAACATCTCCATCCTGCGAGAAGTCTCCTTACCAGAATCTCAACCACGAATTCTTCAAAGGTCGTGACCCCTTGCAGCCCTTTCAGAGCCTCCCGTGCATCTCGAATAGCCTCTGCGATCAAAGACTCATGGTGTAAGAGGGATTGGGCAGCGAGTGGCCGAGAAACCTCAAAGAACGCAACGGCCTTAAACTTGTTAGCATCACAGGGTACATGCTGCGGGGCGAAGTGACCAACCTGGTTAGAAGTGCAATCCACGAAAGGGCCCAGCTCTCGAGCAACTGAATTTGGAAGTCAGCTTCTCAATGCCGTAGTAATAGACAATGTCCGAGCAATCCGTACCGTCACTGTCAAGAGTGTCGCAGTCGACCTGGCTTGTCTGGCGAAGAGCATCTAAGAGGGTCGACATTGTCAAAGAGGCGGCGCTGGAACAATTGAAACTCGAGATTAATCGTAATGTATTCTTCAAAGTATCCTAATAACGTCGAAGCATCCAAAGACGGAGATATTTGAACGTTTGACTGCCAGGTGAGCCGCATTCGGTGACCCATACTGATGTCGACAAACACCCCACCTTGTTGATCTAGGAAGGACATCTGACAACCTCGAGCCGAAAGTCAATCGGTGATTCGCTCGGCTTGGCTTCCCAAAAGGTTCAAAGGGTTCGTCTCTCGTCTCCATTGCCCTAAAGGTGCGGCTGCAATTGCCATCACAGGCACAACTCCATATGCGCGGAGCTTGATGGGTGCTAGAAAGCTCTTCCAGACCCATTCTAGGCTTCCGTTTTTCGAAGCTCCGCTAGTGTCCTTCGCCAATGTTAACTCAAAGAGTCGATCATGTGGTGGAATGCGTGGGTCGTGGTATGGAGGTTGAGTCTTGAGACCCAGAGAACCACTCGGCTTGGGTCACGGTGAACATCTCTGGAGAACCACCCCGGCACTTGCCGATGGCAGCTGCTGCAGCTGTGAGACGGCAGAATGGGTCCTTTCATGCAATCATTGTATTTAGCCGGCAATCAATCTGCAGAGAAAAGAACATGATAAGAAGGTGGTGTGCAGGGCGTGAAAGAGACAACAACGTGGGGGGGGTTTGAGTGAGCAAGAGTGCGGGCACCCACGTGACTGGTCACGTTTCACTTCCTTTTCCCCAGACACTTCCTGATTGGGTCAACCCACCGAGAAATCTGCCCTCCAGAGTCGAACCATCCAATCCACGACGGGGCTTACTCTACTCCAACGAAACGAACCTCTTCGGCTCCGCGAGTCGGTTATGGATTGAGTCTCGTCGACGACGGCCATGTCATGAACCCATCGCCCGGCGATCATGCGACCACCACGATGTCTCGTCCCCGCCGCGGAGCTCCAGTCCCTGCTCCTCAAGGCTCCGAGGACCGGCCTATCGCGAAGATGGATGTCGTCCGCCGCAGCCTTTCCTGCGCCTAGGATGGTCGCTTCCACCTCGTCCAGGTGTGCGCCGTTTTTCTTGTCGAATAGGCTCTTTGACCGATCCAATTGCCTCGATTTCGTCATCCTCCGACGTGCCAATGGCATCTACTCTACCTCTGCCTCGGCATCCGTAACACCCGATTCGACAGTATCGTCAACTACCTCAAATGCCTCCAATTCCTCCCAATCCGAACCGGAACTTGCCCCTCACCGAAAACGACAAGCTCAACGTCGCGAAAAAGCTGCTGCTGCTGCTGCCGCTCGAGGAGAAACCCCTCTTCCTCCAGATGCCTCGTCTCTTCTTACAAGCCATGCCGCTTCACACCCCACCGACTCGCTCCGACGGCATATTTCTACCTTTCTCTCCCTCTCGAAACCCCGATTGACGATTCTCGTTGTTCTTACCGCAATGGCTACTTATGCGCTCTATCCCGTTCCCGAGATGCTCTCCCCGAGTACTACCGAGACTCCGAGTCTGAGCCCGCTCACATTATTATTCCTCACGACTGGCACGGCACTTTGCTCCGCTAGCGCAAATACCTTCAACATGCTGTACGAGCTCAAGACCGATGCCAAGATGACCCGAACTCGCAACCGTCCCCTTGTCCGAGGCCTCATCTCGAAACGAAGCGCCATTATTTTCGGAGTCTTGTCCGGTATCATTGGAACGGGTGCCCTGTATGTCGGTGTCAACCCCACTGTGTCCGGACTTGGTTTTGCCAATATCGTCATTTATGCCGGCATGTATACACCTCTTAAGACCGTCACAGCATTCAACACTTGGGTCGGTGCTGTTGTTGGAGGCATTCCTCCTCTGATGGGTTGGGCTGCGGCTGCTGGCGAAACTGCTACCAAGGACGGCTCCTGGAGGGAACTTCTGTTTGCTAATGACGGATCGTCCATTGGCGGTTGGGTCATGGCAGGGTTGCTCTTCGCATGGGAGTTCCCCCACTTCATGGCCTTGAGCTGGCCCATCCGTGAGGAGTACAAAAATGCTGGACTTCGCATGTTGGCATGGACAAACCCAGCTCGCAACGGACGTGTTGCTCTGCGATACAGCATCGTCTTTATTCCCCTGTGCATATCTCTCTGCGCCGCAGGAGTCACAGAGTGGTCTTTCGCCGTTACCAGTCTTCCCATCAATGTCTGGCTCGTGCGAGAGGCCGTGCGTTTCTGGAAGTACGAGGGTCACAAGGGCAGCGCCAGGGGTCTCTTCTGGGCCAGTGTGTGGCATCTTCCTGGTGTCATGATCCTTGCTCTGCTTCACAAGAAGGGTATGTGGAGCAGGGTATGGAGGAGCATTTTCGGTGAGGAGGATGGAGAATGGGAAGAGGAAGAGTTGGATGAGATGGTGAGCATGGCCGTGGAGAACACGAGCAGCAGGTTACAGGATGAGAAGCCTACTCGGTGATGTAGGATGGACGAGTAAATGGATGTACCAACAATTGTATGAGTGATGGTGGGAATGAGGTCTATGTCATGGGCTGTAGTTGTGGTTCTTGTGATGCCGTCTCTTGCACACTACTCATCATATCATGCATCACTGTAGACTATCATGTCAATAGCATTTCAAGACATTTAGTCTGTAGAGCATCTGAGACCCAGCAAGCCTGGGACACTATCAACCATCTCAAGGTATTGGTCTCAAAGTGTCTGTAGTGACTCAGCCAAGCAATCACAATACCATGTAGAACTTCAGTTGAACGCAGAAAAAGCTTGTATTCCCGATATCGCATGTCTCAATAAACAGTAAAGACAAGGCGCTGCTAGATCAGCCGACATGCTTCGTGTCATGGGTGGTATCTCTATCTCTAGTTGTACAAAGGAAAACGTAAGCATTCCCCCGTCCCTCCTCTTTCGAACCACCACCGTTTTTGAACAAAGCAAATTGAACACACAAGAGTAAACAGAAAACATTAATGCAGGAAAAAAATATCCAACGCCAAACACACACACACACAGAAAAACAAGTAGACAAAAAACAGACCCCAAGTCGTGCGTGATCGTCGTTATAAGTTTGTTCCCCAAGATGCGCCAGAAACACCAGAAAAAAACTCGCCCGTGCCTGCTGCTCGCCATGCATTGTGAAAAAGGACTGGAACCGCCAACATGATGAATGCTGGAAACAGACAAAGAAAAGAATGGACGGCGACAGTTTGGGGTTGTTTGTGAGAGGGAATAGGAGGTAGATGAGGTGAAGGTCGAAGAATGAGAGTAAGAAAAGGGGTGAAGCCATTAGACATTGGCTCGTGGTCGGTTGATGAGATTCCCAATGCCCATATCTGAGCTTTGAGGTCGTTGTGTCGTCAAGTAGTGTTGAGGGCTGTTACCCTGACTGTGCCCATTCCCAGCATGAGCTGCGTATCCATGCCCAGCGCTGGCACTCGAGCTCACGCTCGACGAGTACCCGTGTCCCCCGTATCCGCCCCCGTAAGCGGCTGCGGCAGCGGCAGCCATGCCGTACTGGGCGTTGCCGAGCGCGGCCATCTGGGCCTGCGACTGCAGCTGGTGGAACGAGGCGGTGGCCGAGGCGGGCACCGAGTGCACGACCGATGAGGTTGTCTCGGGGCTGCTATAGGATGCGTCTAGTTCGTCAACGGGTGTCAGGCCCATGCCGGAGATGCCGCTGTCGTCGTCATACCCTGATAGAGCGCCGGACTCGAGACGGTCGCGGCGAGCAGCGGCGCGGGCGGCGCTTTGAAGATTCTTGAGGCCATTAGACATGCACTAGAAGGATGTTAGTATTGTAAGTGTATAGGGGTAGTAGGGACTCACCTTGGCTTCAACAACATTCCATTTCTCGCCTGTTCGAGCGGCGAGTCCACTCCAAATCTCCTTCCTCATGGCCATGTACTCCTTGGCCAGCCTTTGAAGTTTCAGGTTATCCCAGTCATCAGCACCCTTGCGCTCCATCAACCGCTCGTGGCGCTTGCGGCAAGCATTGGGAGTCTTTGTGGGAAAGTAGTTGGCCTGGATCTGACCCCAGTTGAGTCCTTGCATCCTAGCCGTGAGCAGCTGCTGATCATCCTGAGGAGTCCATGCTCCTGAGCTCGCTCGGTGCTGAACCGGAGGGGGCACCGACACAGTCGGCGCTGTGCTCGTGTAGGAATCGTAGGTGGGCTGCTGGGCCTGCGTCTGAAGGGCCATTGAGGAGGTGGTAGTAGTGGGGATGTTGTAGTATGTGGATGGCATAGTCATCCTGTGCTGGTTATACAGAGGAGAAGGAGCAAGAGAAACAGGAAGACCAGGATTGTAGCGGTTCTGGGGGTTGCTGGGAGCGCGAGTGTGTTTCGGCATGATGAAGAAAAGGAAGAAAGAAATGTAGAGATAGGTAGAAGAGAAGAGGATCCAGTTGATGAAAGGATCCAGTAGTAACAAGAGATTACGGATTAAGCGTAAGAGAGAAGGTGTCAAGGCCTGGGTCAACCGGCCTGGGTCTGCTTGGTCCGGTCTTTGAGATGTAGGCCCGGAGGTTCAAGTGTGTAATCGGCCGAAGTGATAAAGATTGAGATGCCAAAAGGAAATCAACGATTGGGTTTCAAGATAGTCAAAGGAAATAATAGGAAATTTTTGTTGTGAAGCCCAGATGATGAAAGTGACAGATGGAATATCGACCAGAAAAGGAGAATGAACCAAGAACGGAAAGGAAATGAGAAAAAATAGGAATGATTGCTGGTATAGCGAAGGAAAGGTTGTTGTCTGGAGGAGAGAGGAGAAAGAGGCCATGAGAAGGCCGGATATGAGGCAAGCTTTAAGCAACCCCGCGACGGCATCGCAAGAGTGGATCGTTCGCCCAGAGAAGCTGAAGGGCAAAAGAGACATGGGTACCCAAATCTAGCCCTGGGCGGCTCTGGGCATGGAGTGAAACAGGGCAAAGAGGGACGACAGATGGACAATGAAACGGCACACTTGTGTCTAGAGCTAAGAGTATTCTATGAATAGGTCACGGATATTGGTCGGGAGCCATGGCGGCGGCTGTTTGGAGCTCGGCGGTTAGCCGGGGAGTGGAGGGTGAAGGGTGGAGGGGATAGGGAGGGGAGTTTGACAGGGCGGCTAGGGTGTGGGAAATCTGCTGAGGATGGGGAGAGCGGAGGCTGGAATATGGATTCATCCGTACAACGGAAAGGTTTGAGCAAGCGCCAGAGGGTTTTAAGCGGGGTGTTGAAGACCAGAGAAAGAGACGAAAGCAAGTTGGAGTTGTGTGCCCGTCTGGCCATGTTTAGTTCAGATGGCATGTACATTAGTGACATTGTTGACAGGACAACTAAGAGATTGGCTCAAGATCTTGACAGCCAGCCAATTTGCAGGTTCAAGAGCGGTTCATGACAGTTTCCCAGCTGGGGGGGAACGCCAACTCTGATGTGGCAGTCTAATCGGCGGCGCCTGGGGAAATGAAACGGGGGCTACAGGGATAAGTGGTGTGCCGAATGTCGAACGTGGAGCCAGAAGAGACGAAAAAAGGACCATTAGACACAAATTGAGTGCCTCGCGGGGATCGACCAAAAAAAAGGCTGCACGAACCTTTGAGCGGGAAGCGGTATCTTGTGCAGAAAGAAACATGGCATGGGTATTTTTGTTCAGAATGCGCATCATCTGTGCCGGCAGGGAAAAGCAAGCAAGAAGCAACAGGGGAAGATGAAACGAAACAACCCCTGCAGATCTATTCAGAGGTCATCTTTTTTAAAGTTCGCCGAGGGAGGGGTTGTTAGTTTGCCGCCCACCGTTCTAGGCGAGGGGAAGGAAACGGTACTGAAGAGGGAGAACGATAACAAGAGAGATGCAATGCAAATGGTTTGGTGTTGAAGACAAGAGACAGTGTGAAATGGAGATCATGGGTAGGTTGTGGGGGTCCCGTGGTTATCCAATTGGCCAGCTCTTCCAGGCGCGCGTTAAACTCAAAAAAACGCATTGGCGAATCCCGAAACAGATTAGCTCATCTATTTTGAGAAGCAGAGGTAATCCACGATTGGAGACGGGACTCTCAAGTACCCCTACCGCAACATTTTGCGGCACAGGTACCTCGTCCACTAAGAAGCTTTACTCTGTCGTTGACAAGCGCCGAGGAGGGGTCGTCGTGGCGCCGGGGGTATGTTGACAGCGGCAAAGCGTGTAGTGAAGCAGACGGGGCGTTTCAGGTAGACGAGAAGCAAGCAGGTGAACAAGTATTCTGAGCCTGCTTTGTGTGAAAATATGTCTTTAAACTGTATGGTTAGTTTCTTTGTATAGTATCATTATTTGTGAGACATTGACGTTTTTGGAGATGGCTTGCTTCTGCCTACCATTTGCGCCATTGTCTTTGCAAGGACGTCATCTGCCGAGAGCTGGGCGTTTGGGTTGCCACGACAGAGATGAGCGCTTGTTTGAAGATGTCATGAGGGCTTGCGGCCTGACGATTGATGACATTATGTTTGAGATGCTTGGCGGTTGTTTCGTCAACTTGCTGAGGTCAGTTTCCACCTTTATTATTCACGTGAGAATCACACCATGGTGGGCTTGCAACATGAAGTTCAATTGACATCTGGATATCCCAATGTTCTTTACTCATGTTCGTTTATCTATACGCAATTATATACTCATAAGTCTATATACGTATACAACCGAAGGCCCAAGCCTGGAGTTATCGCGTTTTGGCAGAACGACTGGGGGAGCTTATCTGATAAGCCGTCCAGAGTCCACCATCTACAAGCTGCCATCTGGTGAACACCACCACACATCTTTCATCAGTACGAGTCCCGCAAACCTCATTGCTGACTCAGGTGTCGGTATCAATGCGCAACCAAGTGCAACTATAAGCTCCTCACGTTGCTCTTATTGACGCCACTCGCATAATTGGGTGTCGCGTCCTTGTGGGTTGCCTTAACAGACGAAGCATCCACGTTCGTAGGCAATATAGGCTGCTGTCGGGATCTTCTGGAGGCCAGCCTCTTGCTTGGACATTTTGTAAAGGGTACAGGCTTTGGAGCCCCTGTTAATGAGGAAGAAGTAACAGTCCGCGGTCTCGATGCAAGCCGCCGTGCATGCTTCGACGCTGGAGACTCCGAGGTTGGTGTACTTGAGGCCTGGTCTGGGCTGCACGTAGCCATCGTCGCCGCAGACCAGGCCCTCGGTAGGACAAGAGGTGGGTTCAGATGTGGTGGTTGATGATGTTGGCTCTTCCGATTTTGAGATTGTGATGGAGGTGGTGGTGGTGGTGGTGGTGGTGGCCTCGATGCTGGAAGCGGACGTTGACTCGGCGTTAGTCGAGATGATGATGAAAGTTGTGGAGGAAGCTGGTCTTGACTCCTCGGTTGATGAACTGGTGATTGAGGTTGTAGTAGAAGCTGTGCTTTCGCCGGTGGTGGAAGCTGTCGACTCCTCGCTGTTTGAGACGGTGGCTGTTGAAGACGTCTCCAGAATAGCTATGCTCATAGTCAATGTCGAGGAAGACAGCGCGACAGAATATGAGCCTGGTCTACAAATAAGGGCATCAGCGCCAACAGCAGCAGTCAAAGCGACAACAAAGCCGACAATCATCTTGAAAGCCATTTCAACGGCGAGAATTTCCCACATCCATTTACGAACTTGCTCATCTTTTGCTTTTAAAGTCTTGCGCTGCCCCATCTTAATTTCCTGGGTGGCGTCGAGCTAGAACATTTGCGAGAGACGCTATCACCAATAATTCGAGGGCCAAGAAGCCACTCGTCAACGGTTGTTTGTTAGAGGGTTCCACAATCGGCCGATACATGCTTAGAGGCTGTTGTCCATGAGCTGTTGGTAAATGGTTTGGTCTTACGTGGTAGATGTTCTGTAGAACTGAAGTGGGGAATAGGTGCCCATGTATGTTCCTTGTCGTTTTGTCCCAAAGAGGATTCATTTACCGCTACGGATGAGCCCGAAGCCGATACATAACAACTCCCGCCAACGACGGCATGTTTGAGTCAATGGTAGAAGTTCGGACGTAATGATAGCATGACCGCCTTTTCTTCCATCTAGGCAGCAGCTGCTACTAAGAGCCGAATACAATACTATGGTTGGCTATGCGAGCTATTTAGCTTTCGCTGCTGATCATAGTTGAAACCCGGGTGGATAAAAAGGCAATTGAACAAGGGTTGTGACAGCTTCAAACAACTGCCGATCCGTACTCAACCGACTTGGGCGTGACAACCGAGATTATGACGTTCGGTTAAACATTGTAAAGGAGAATAAGTAGCAATTCACGCTTCAAATAATGAGTTCTCCAGTTTTGAACCGTCCTCGGTTGTGATATATCATTACATTTTGGTCGATCTCTTGTTGATATAGGGTAACCAGCTTCTCCCAATCAGAACCTCAACAAGTCGTGATCCCACTGTGGCAAGCTTCGTATCTACGTATCTGCATTAAACAGCCTCCAAAGACAGGGATACAAGCCTCCCATCCATACAAAATGGTTCGCCTCAGCCATATTCTCTCAACAAGGCAACTTGTAGGGCTGCAAGGATGACTCCCTTGGCCTCCCTCCTGACCTTGAACGAGAACGAACACCTGAGGCGGAGCCAAGGCAGCGAGGCGATGCTAGGTGTCTCAACTTCTCCAGTTTCAAAGTCACGGGTACCCGGGGTTTCATTCTGCACGGATGGATCGGCAGGTATTTTGGACTGCTTTGGTTTGGTGAGCCTCGCGTTTCTCATGCACGCACGTCATGAAGGATCTAGTCTCATTCGTAGACTTTTTTAGCCGTGCGAATTACTTCTTAATACTGTAGAGAGACCTCAAAAGCGGGAACGCTAGCTAAAGGTGGGCCCCCACTTATGCCTGGTACCGTAGTAAGATAGAGAATGTCAGAAATGCTACGCGTCTAAGAGGTGAAATAATGTCTGCTTTATTCTGTCACTTATATCCCCACCCTCCCGCCATCCCCCAGCTGGACATGGCGATGCAGGTGAGACGATAGGCAGCGAAGGGACTGTGAATATGCCCGTTGAAACGAATATATAACTGCCCTTCTTTGTCTTCTAAACATGTTTCTATGCATCGCTACCTCAGACACCTACATCTCACAAAATGGAATCCCCAAGTACAGCTGGCAGTATCCTAGGTCAAGGGTCAGCCCTGGCCGCTCTGGATGCTCTATTCCCGGGTTTCACATCAGTCCGCAACGCCACCTTCTTGATGTTCGTCGCCCCTTACCTCTACGATGCTGTTAAGGGCGTTGTCAAGACTCGGCTCGTCTCGTCTGTTGAGATTAGTGCGAGCGACGAGATTTATACCTATGTCATGCGCTGGGTTGCCGCCCACAGTCTGTCCAAGAATAACCATCGTCTGCTTGCGAGCAGTAGCATCAACTCGGAGGACGAGGAGGAGGAGGATGACGATCCCGACTTGGTTGAGCCTGCTAGCAACACTCTCGCTGATTTGAGGTCTAATATCTCCCTCTACAATGCTCGGCCATTGCATTGGACACCCGCTATGGGGACACACTTTCTTCGTTACGGGGGTCGCTTCTTGACTTTTACCAGATCGTTGGAAGAGAACAATACTCAGCCTTTTGGTCGACATATCGAAAAGATTGTTATTTCGTGTCTTGGAACAGACGCGACAGTTCTCAAGAAACTCATCTACAACGCCCGAATGGAGCACCTTCAACAACAGAGAGGACGCACCAGCATCTACCGTGCGGTCAAAGTCTACGGCGATGACCTTAACTGGTCCAAGTACATGTCAAAGGCAACGAGACCAATGTCAACAATCGCACTCGACGAGTCCATCAAGGAAGGACTCATCAAGGATCTTCAGCGGTACCTGGACCCCCGGACGAAGCGCTGGTACGCCACCAGGGGCATTCCCTACCGTCGGGGGTACCTCTTCTCTGGACCCCCTGGCACCGGCAAGACGAGTCTGACTCTTGCGGCTGCTGGAATTATGGGTCTGGATATTTACATGATCAGCCTGAACTCGCCTCTTCTCTCCGAGGATACTCTGGCGACTCTTTTCCGGGATCTGCCTCGTACTTGTCTTGTTCTTCTTGAGGATATTGACGCGACGAACCTCACCCACAAGCGAGAGGTTATTTCGGTCGAAACCAAAACCCCTGCTGGGCCAAAGCGCGTTCGGGAGCGGGAGCCCGTCTCCCTCTCGGGTCTTCTCAACGTCATCGATGGAGTTGGAGCGCAGGAGGGAAGAGTCCTCGTCATGACGTCGAACCACACTGAAAACATTGACCCTGCTCTCTTGCGTCCAGGAAGAGTTGATTTCTCGGTCAAGTTTGGGTTGGCGACTTCTCACATGGCCACGCAGCTGTTTACCCAAATGTACGAGGACAAGGCTGAAGAGGCGGAGGAGGAGATGAGAATGTCACTGAAAGAGACGGAAGACTTGAACTCTTTGGCTGTAGAGTTTGGAACAAAGGTTCCCGAGTTGACGTTTAGCCCTGCGGCTCTTCAGGGGTTCCTGCTCACGCACCAGGATGATCCTCATGGGGCTGTCGAGGCTGTGGAGGGATGGGTTGAGGAGAGAGCTGCCCAGGATGCCAAGGCAACGGAGCTCAAGGCTATTGAAGAGGCACCCAAGGAGAGTGAGGATACACCCAAGTCAGAGGTGAATGGTGTTGAAAAGAAGGATTAGTGGGGATAAGCGAGGTGGAGAATAATAAGGGCAAAATGCTGTGATGAGAGATACTCGACACAATTATGACAGACAAGACATGATCAAGACAGAGCATATAAGAAGAATACAAGGCTCAAGAACTTCATGACTCTAATTCATATACGTCGTTACTTGGTCTATCTATCCATATCTCTATAATCGTCCATCCATGCCCCCATACCAAGCCCACCAAAAAAAGACCCACCAAGTTGCAAAAAGAAGAGTCCTAAGAACCTCATGGGGTGAACCGGGATCGAACCGGTGACCTTCAGATAATTCGAATTCGAATGTTGGATTGAAGTTGTAGCTTCAGTCTGACGCGCTCCCAACTACGCCACCGCCCCAAGTTGCTTGGATGCCGGCCGCGATAACTCTGCTCAGGTGTCCGCGTTCAGAAGCACACACTCACGCTCTACAGCTTCCAGCGAAGAAGAGTGAGGGAGTGCTTGGGGAAGGTAAAGGTTCCTTGACCATCCCACTTGGACTCCTTGATGCCGACTTCTTCCTTTTCGGCTGTGTTGACAACCTTGACGTCTGCACCGCTGACAGTGTGCACCTCAACCTCTCCACTAACAACACCCTTGAGCTCAGTCTCGTAATCCTTTTCCTCATGGATGTTGACAACAGCCAAGTTGACAATACCATCCTTATCAAGAGCAGCAGAAACATCCAACCAAGGTGTCTCGATAGCTCCACGGATCCAAGCGGGTTGAGTGTCGCCAGAGTACTCGCCTGAGCGGACGTTGACGGCGATGGTGGATCCTCGCATGTACTTGCTGTAGAGCAACAGAGGCCACCAGGTTGACTGCTTGAGGATTCCGTCCTTGGTCGTCATGAGGGGTGAGATTACGTTGACGGATTGGGCGATGTTGGCCATGCCCATGTGCTTGGATTGACGGATGAAGACGTTGAGCCAGACGCTGACTGCGAGGGCGTCGGAGAGGTTGTACCTGAGATGTTAGCTTTGCGAAAAAGAAAGAGGAGGGTGGAATTACTTCTCTTCAGCACCTTCTTCTCCAGGGGCGCGGACGGGATCCCAGACGTTCCACTCATCGAAGCAAATCTTTTGTCGTCGAACTGAGGGGGGAACACCGTTCTCGATACGGGCGAGATCAATCAGACCAGCCGTAATCTCAATAGCCCTCTCAGCAGATCTCGGAGCTAAACTCGTCAGTATCTATCTTTCAACTGTCAACATCAAACATACCAGTAGCGTTCTTATAATGATCAGAACTAGCAGTATAAACATGAATACTGTGCATGTCGATCAAGCTAGCCGTCGTACTACCACCAAGTCCATGAAGATCAAACTTGATACACTCCTTGACGACATACGAGTCCCAAGTACTGTAACCAGTCTCTCCGCAGAGAATTAGTTCAACGCTGGGATCGAGAAGCTTGATGGCCTTGGCCCATTGGTAGGCTTGTTTTGCGTAGTCTTCCTTTGTCATTTGGCCGACTTGCCAGGGACCCCACATTTCGTTTCCGAGGGCCCAGTACTTGACCTGTTGATTTGTGTTAATGAGTGTAAGAGTGATGGGTTTGAGGGGGTTTACGTTGTAGGGCTTTTCGCGGCCGTTTTGACGACGGAGGTTGGCGTAGTAGCTGTTTCGGTCTGAGTTGCAGTACTCGACCCAACCGAGGGCTTTGTATGTTAGCGAGAGTGTGTGCTAGATATCTGGCGTTTACTGACCTTCATCGAGAGTTCCTGTTAAATGTTAGTGAGTGTATCTTTTATTGTCATGAGTATTCTTACCTGTTCCAAAGTTCAGGCAAAAGTAAGGCTCAGTGCCAACAACCTCACACCACTTGAGAAACTCATCAGTTCCAAATTCATTACTCTCAGTGCCGATCCAAGCAAGTTCAGGTCTAACTGTAATCAATACACACTCTCAAATTGACAACTAAAGTGTTAAAACTCACCTGGCAGGTCTCTTCTCCTTGGGTCCAACACCATCAAGCCAGTGATACGTAGCAACAAAGTTACCACCTGGATAACGAACGACAGGAACGTTGAGCTCCTTCATGGCTTCGATGACATCTGTGCGGAAGCCGTTGGCGTCGGACAGGGGGTTTCCCGGGTCGTAGATGCCGCCGTAGATGCAGCGGCCCATGTGTCTGGGCGCGCAGGGCACGTCAATACAACCCTAGGGGGAACCATGACAGAGGGAGTGAGATGCTTACTCGGTGAATCCTCCATAGATGTTGTCTTCAATCTTGGAGATTACAGCCGTTGGGTCGACTGCGATTGTTGGACGTTCATCGTCCGAGATTCGAGTAAAGGTGGCCATGCTTGAGACTGTAGTGTCACACAAGAATCATACACACAAAAAGAGGCCAAGCAGACGGGGATTCTCCAACAATGCACACACGCACACTTGTAATGTTGTCGGATTCTAGATTCACTCTATGCTCAGTCACGAGAGATACTCAATTTATGCAGCTTCCAAATCTCACGCCAGTCAACAACTTGTCTTCATGCCATTATCGTGCAGTATCCACCGCTTTTACCCCCCTCCGGTGCTTCGACGGTTTCTCCTCTCACCGCGTCTCTCGTCCGGTTCGTGCGCTTGACGCGAAACCCAGCGATTGGAGCGCTTCACCTAACCCATCATTCTAGGTTTCGATCGGCACAAAGAGGCACCCCCCCGCAACAACAACACGAGACACGGTTAAGTTAACCGGGGGCCCCTCAAGTCCAACCACATGGTGGCGTGAGCTTTTTCGGCCGGGGGAGTAATTGCAACGCCGGAGCTAGCAGGGGAAACTCCACCAGTCCCGTCCAAGTTTCACTGCAAAGACTGGGCATTTTAGCCTCATCAACTGTTCGGGACAAGTTCCGGCCACTGTAAGTTGAGCGCTTGTAGCAAAGTCAAGTCAGCTATCCAGCTAATACAGGTCACAAGGAGAGCATACTCTCACCGAGGCTTCTTCTTATTCCGCACTCCTTCTCCACAGCGCACTAAGCAACCTCCTCCCCCATGATGCCCTGTTCAACCCACATTGACGATTCCCAAAGACGGTAGTGACTCCGGGGACCCGCAGAAAATGGGATACACACACCCAAGGGCCCCATGCGGGGAAAATAAACAGAGGGAGAGGAGAGAGGAATGGAATTGCCTGTTGATGATGAGTGAGCATCTGCTTTACAAGATTTGTCCAGAGGTTCGGGGCAATCGTGCCGTCGCGCCAGAATGCGTCTGTCTGCAATGACACCCTTGTCCCCTCCCTCCCCCGTTCTTCCCGCTGTGTCGGGATCCTTTAACCCCGTCGCGTATACGACCTTGAATGTGTTTAAATAGAGCCGTTGATCGCCTCTTTTATTTTTGAGATTTCTTCAGTCAACCCACTTTGCCAATCACAAGAAACTTTTCATCATGGCTCTCCCTCCAAAGTGGTATCAGTTTGCAGTGTCCGTCTTTGCCTCACTGGGCTCTCTGCTCTATGGCTATGACTTGGGTGTCATTGCCGAGGTGATTGCCTCTGGCAACTTTATCAATCAGTTTGGTAATGATCCCAACAAGATGTAAGCTTACTCTCAGTATCTTGACTCTATTCATACTGACTTTCCTTAGTGGTGCTGTCGTGTCCGTCTTTACTGGAGGTGCCTTTTTCGGTGCCATGCTTGCTGGTCCCGCTGGTGATAGATTTGGCCGAAAGTATACTATCCTGATTGGTGCTCTCATCTTTATTCTCGGTGGTGGTCTTCAGACTGGCGCCTCTCATATCGACTATCTGTACTCTGGACGATGTCTCGCCGGTGTTGGGTAAGTTTTCCATGACACAAACGCGGTTCTTGACTAACATGTCCAGTGTTGGCTTCCTTGTCATGATTGTTCCTGTCTACCAGGGAGAACTATGCCATCCTGATATCCGTGGAAGAGTCACTGCCCTTCAACAATTTATGCTTGGTGTTGGCGCTCTCATCGCTTCAGCTGTCGGCTACGGTAAGTCCCCATAACTTTGCTTCACTATACCCTAATTAACACCCCCAGGCACATACATCGGCTTCGAGGACCACGACTCTCGCCAGTGGCGTATCGCCCTCGGTCTCCAGTGTCTCCCCGCCGTCATCCTCGCCGCCCTGATCCTCTTCTTCCCCGAGTCCCCCCGATGGCTCATCGACAAAGGTCACGTCGACGAGGGTCTCAAGACCCTTGCCCGTCTGCACTCCGGGGGTGATATCAACGACGCCTGGGTCCGTGCCGAGTTTGAACAGATTCAGGAGCGCATCGCCATCGAGCACGAGGCCGCCGCCAAGAGTTACCTTGAGCTTTTCACCGACAAGTCTTGCTTCCGTCGTCTCTTCCTTGCTGTTGCTCTTCAGGCTTCCGTTCAGATGACTGGTGTTTCTTGCATTCAGTACTACTCTGTCAAGATCTTTGCCAAGATTGGTATTTCCGGCGATGAGACTCTTCGTTACCAGATGATCTCCTCCGTCATCGCCCTGGTTGCTCAGTTTACTTGCATGCTTCTCATCGATAACACTGGTCGTCGCTGGCCCCTGATCGGAGGTAACGCCTTTAACGGAGTCACCTTTATCATCGCTACTATCCTCCTCGCCAAGTTCCCCCCTGGATCCGATGCCGTTGGTGGTGGTGCCGCTGGTTGGGGTTTCATCGTTGTCACCTGGATCTACAACTTTTCCTTCAGCGCGACATGCGGTCCCTTGTCTTGGATTATCCCTGCCGAGATCTTTGATATGAAGACTCGTGCTAAGGGTGTGTCTATCGCTACCATGATGTCGTTTGCTTTCAACACCATGATTGGTCAGACTACTTCTGTCGCTCTTGACGAGAAGGACGGTATTGGCTGGAGATGGTACATTGTCTTCATTGTGAGTTTACTCTTTACCAGCATCTCTGTAACTATTACTAACAAACCAGGTCTGCAACTTTACCAACGCCCTCTTCTTCTGGGCTGTTCTCCCCGAGACTGCCCACCGACCCTTGGAGGAGATGCGCTACCTTTTCACCGAGGCCCCTCTGTTCGTCCCCTCCATGGACAAGAGCAGGTTCGCCGCCGGTCAGGATCTTGAGAGGCGAGCCGAGGAGGTTTCTCAGAAGCAGGAATTGGCTCATGTCAACTAAAGCGGCTGTTAAAGCTGACAACAAACATGTATTTAATAGCGTCAAGTGTGTGTAGCATGCTTGTTGTAGACTGTTAATTGGAAGACGCGATTGTGGACTCCATTCTGAGCTATCGTGGGTACTTGGCTTGTGATGTGTGAAGAGTACTGCGTGATATCAGATCATCCAGAGAGTCGAGATGTTGTTCATATGCATGAGCAGTTGCCATATCAACATGGCTCCTTCGAGTACGACCCTTAATGCACACCCCCAAAGTTGTCACCCACGATCCTTCACTCGCCATGATATCTACACCCCCTCCCAAGTAACACTGATCTCAACGGCTCCCCAGTTATACCCGACGTATCATCGTCCAATCACATATTTTCCCAACTACCCCTTGGCTTATGTGCGGCTAAAGGACATGGGCCAAGGGAATACCCCTGACCCTTCACTTGTCATGATCTCAACCGCCAGTCAGATCAAAGAACTTGTTAAACTTGACACTCAATTCATATTAACTATCCTTAAAGACTCTTTCCGAAAAACTCAACCAATTTCTTTCCAGCCTCATCAACCTTGTCATACAAATCCGCATGAGTCAACCCCTCAAGAACAACCAGCTCCTTTGGCTCCTTGGCCTTTGCAACTGCGTCTTCGCTATACCACTTTGTCGCAGCCTTTGTTCCCGTAATCATCAACAACGGCCTAGGACTGATCATTTCGATAAACGCAAAGGCGTCGAAGTTTCCCATGATATCCCAACTTCGGGGGATGCAGGTGTTTGTCGCTCGCTTGTGATAGCCTCGAGGTGTGCGATAGTAATTCGCCAGATCACGGAAGGATTCAGGGAAGTCGTCTGGTAGATCCTCATACTTTTCAGGCAGCATGTGGACGATATCCACCTTTTCGCCTGTAACGTCGCTGTTGCGGTCCGAGGCTGCAGCTTGAAGTTGAGAGTGGAGGACCTCCAAGTTAGAAGAGTCCTTGTCGAAACCACGACGGGCCATGGTGCCAACGCACACGGCAGCTGCTGTTGCGCAAGCCTTGATACGAAGATCCGTCTGTGTTGCAAAAGGCGCATAACCACCAGAAGCACAAATACCGAAAACTCCAATCTTGTCGTTGTTAACCTCTTTGAGGCTAATCAGGTACGTAACCGCACACTTGATGTCTTCAACCCGATGATACGGATCCTCGAGATCACGAGGTTCTCCCTCTGATTCACCCTGGTAGGCGGCATCGTAGGTTAGACAGATGAAACCGGCGGGTGCGAGGACGCGGGCGTAGTTGGCGGGTGATTGTTCTTTGATGGAGGTCCAGGGGTGGCAGATGATGATGGCTGCTCCGTTGCGGTTGGGAGCGTCGGAGGGGGGGAGGTAGAGGTGGGCGGCGAGCTTGAGGCCGCGAGAGGAGAAGGAGACGGTCTTTGGAGTTACAGACATGTTGGTTGATGTTGGTGTTGGTGTTGTTGCTTGTTTGTTATCTTGTCTGGATAGGTATTCATCATCTTCACACGGTATCCCCCATTATATACAAATTCCTCAACACCATCATCTTCATTAATCCCATGTAAATGTGGAGAGATCTCGATGCAACATGTCACCGTCAAAATATTCTGGTGTCGTCTTTTCGGTCGTCTTTTCGGTATCGACTTTCGGACCCCGACAATCTTCGGGGTGGAGGCTCAAGCAATGCAACCTCCGACTCCGCGACCCAGGCACGCCAGGCACACGGCTCCAATCCAACGGCTGCAAAGAAACGCCACTAGCTTTAACTTTGATAGGTGTCAGGCCACTTTTTTTTTCGACATGGGAAGCATCGTTTGTGAGCTGAATGTTTAAAGTCTGTACTGTAACGTTAGATGACCGGAGAAGAACTATAAGTCCGTGAGTTTACAGACGCCTGGTCAGCTTCGGGGAATCGCCCGTTGTTTTCGGGATGATTAATGAAGCTTGTCCGAAAAGTGATTTGTTTCTCATTGGATGTCTGACTACGAGAGTTCCTTTGTCGACAAAGTTGACTTGTCTTTTGATACACGTCATGGTTTTTACTAGCTCCAAGCACATGCTGGTCAGTGGTGAGTGCAAGGGCACACCAGGCACACCGGTTGAAGTATGCCCGAGACAATGAGCTGTGGATAGTGTGTGTTTTGTGACTGATGTAATGATGTGACTGTTGTAATAGGTGAAGCTCTTTGTCTGTATGCATGTTGAATGCAAGGACAACGAGTCACCAAGTCGATGACAGTGATAAATGCGAGGAATCGACCCATGATCTGGACAGTAAATAGCCTGTCTTGTTGCATATCGTATACTCGTAGGATATATAAGCCCGGCCCTCCGGAGCAATTAAACGGACCCGGACCCGGAGTGGGTCATTGCTCCGGCATCCCTCCTCATTGTGAATACCCTCACCCGCTGTAACACACCCCAATGGCTTCAACTTGATGACCAATCCCATTGAAATCATGACCCGGGCGCCGATTTGAGCAACTCCTCAGCAAACCCCCCAACAGCATCCCTCATGGTATCCAAAACACCCTCCTCAACCCAGAAATGTCCTGCTGTTGTAATTTCACGCCCTCGAAATCCTGATCCAGGTCTATCACCTAACTTTGCTGTCCATGATCGTAATCTGTGCGCCGCTACAAACACATCCGTGTCTCCGTAGACAGCCAACGTAGGATTCCAGATAAGCTTCTCCTCGGCCGCCACATCGTGAGGATCCCGATTCTTGACGAGCGCCGTAGGAACCAAGGACATTGTAGCCAAGTGTGTAACCAAACCTTGAAGCGGGGAAATCATAAAGTACGCTGGCTTCGGCATGGTGAGGTCCGTGATGGTAGGCAAATGCTCCCCAGGCGGAGGAGCAACAGCACTACTCTGACTATCCGCCGGACTGTGAAACAGCTTCTGCCCATGTCTCCCTGACTTGGCCTTTGCAATAAGATCATGAACACCCCGTCGAAACCTCTCCTCGTCTAGCGAGAAGCTCCTCCTCCCACCCTCATGGCTCCGTCTAGGACTTCCACCTTCATCGCCGCCGATCCTAACGCCGCGCTTGCTCTTCCCTCTTAATGAACCGTGCTCTTTCATTGCTGCGCGGGCGCTTGCTAGGACTATGTTTTGCTGCTCTGCTAGGTGCGCTGCTCGGAGGCGGACTTCTGCTGCGTCGGAACCTGCTATGGGAGATACGAATGGTTGGAGGAGTGCATCGAGGGGAGGTAATTGGCTTGTTATCATTGCTCCGTATGAGTAGCCGCCCATGAGGAGGATAGGACGTTGTCGATTCGTCATTGCGTTGACGTCGATGGGTGCTGGACTCTTTGGGCCTAGACTATCCGAGGATTGAGGTCGAAAGGGATCGAGAAAGTGAACATAGTGTAGAATGAATGCTACAAAGGTTGCATAGTCGTCACGCTCTGGTTTCGAAGTCCAGCTCGTCTTGCCCGCTGAGCCACTGGCGCCTCTGATACAATTAGCCACGAATCAATGTGTCTTCAAAGTACGCACCGAAAGTTGAAGGTGCCGACTAGATATCCCTTTCGCAGCAGCTGAGCAGCAACTACATCCACCACGGGATCATCGTAGGATCCTCCCATGGGGGCATAAGGATGCGCTACGACAGCGGCATGGCGTAGCCACTGCGGAGCGCGAGGGCTAGCGGACAGCGACAGAGGATGGTAAACGCGACAGTCGAGGGTGAGGCCGTCGTGGATGCTGGGGAGCGTCAGGGTCAAGGTCGGTTCGGGGAGCATGCTGGGCGTGTCAGTGACATCTTGGTAGTCGCAGCGTGTGCCTGATGATGTAGGGTCTGGGTTAGATCTGAGGGGGATCTCGATAGTACGAGATACAAGTACCTACGTCAAAGCTGGGGGCGCCAAGGGTGCCCAAGTCCAGCCGAGGCAAAAATAGGTATAGCTACGCAATAGTGCGGGACAAGGGTCTTTCTTGACTCAATTAATGCTCGTATCTATAAATTCTACATTTCTAACATACATACACACATACATAGTAAATAGTTGAAATCATTGCGACTTCTTCTCGCCTGCATCCTTTGTCCTCTGTCTCCTCCTCTTGATCCATCCCCTCAACTCGTTAACCAACCCCATCACCAGTGGAACCCCCACGGGGCCCAGAAGGGGAAGATAGACTGCAATCTTGTGCTCGTCGGGGAAGTATAGCTGTCCGACCATGCTCTTTTCAAAGAATGCTCGCTCAGCTTCTTCCTCAGCGATTCTTGCATGCAATAGTCCAGATGGATCGCCTAGACTGGAGCAAGCCTGCTGGAGATGTTCCATAGTTGATGCGACACCATCGGCGACGCTGCGGGGAATAGCAATGGATGGGAGAGCAAGAGACAACCGCGCCAGTGATCCAAGTGTCGAGGAAGCCTGCAACAGCAAATCCGCAGAACGAATGCGCGACAGTGTAGACAGCCTCAGAGGCAGAGATCCAGACTGCGGCGTTCCAAGCAGCGACAATAAATGACCATTAAACGTCAACATCGGCTGCTTCAGCGTCTCAGCTGACACGTGCGCCGTCGTCTCGGGCAGCTTGAGGAGATATACGCTTCCCCACTGCGGAAACATCCACGACTGCGATGATGTTCCTGCTTCTGAATCGAGGCCGATCTTTTGGTCACCCACGTAGATGACAAAGTTGACAGTCGGGGCTCCACCGATGGAGGGCGAGAGAGGCCACTCGGCGGCGTTGATGAAGGAGGCTAGATCATCCTTGCTGAGTACCTGCGACTGCGCACCAGGTGTCGCATAAAGCTGCACCTGAGTGTCGATGGTGAAATTGTGGATAGGACCTAGGATATCGAGCATGGGCTTCATGTACTCCTCGATCGCAGCCTCAATATCCCACGTGTTCGGTACAGCGCCAGCCGTGAAGAGAGAAAAGGTGAGGTGATACGTCGGCGCATATCGGAGTGATCGCGTGGTTCGCTTCGACAGTTGGTCGACCGTCTCGGGGCTCAGACCTGGTGGTTTGGCGTCGGGAGCTGAAGACGTGGAGAGGAGGTACGAGATGATGGACTGCTCCTCCACAAACGTCGACTGAAGCTCGTTGGCAATGTACGTCGCAAGAGTCGAAGACGAAGAAGAGGAAGAAGGAACGGCGTTGGGAGGGTATGCGATGTTGAGAACGGCAGAGTCGGAGTCGAGAGATGCCGAGTTGCTCTCACCGGGTGTGAGCTGAATCGTCAACGCAACGTGGGAATCGTCGGTGGTGGGGGACTCTTTCGGGGCGAGCTGAAGTCGAAGATGGTGACCAGAAAAGTCATTGTGATCGTCGAGAGCGTGCTGCGTTAGGCGCACGAGGTTCTGAGCGTCATTCTCCTGGAGCGCATCGGCCTTGACTGAGATCTGGAGGGGGAACACTGGACGACAAGCCTAGAGGTGTGAGCTTGAAGAAGTATGTAGTGGCATTGATCATCTCACCTTTCCCTCTGCCCATTCTAGCATGCCATCGAGAGGAAGATTGGCACGGTAAATAGTAGTAGTCTTCCACCAGATGGGAAGACCAAGACAAAGCACTATAAGCCAGAATGACACAACGACGCGGGTGCGCCTAGTAATGTCGGAGGGTTTCTCGGGAGGAGGTGAGTTGATCTCGGTGCTTTCGGCGGACGGGGCCGTAGAAGATTCTTGGACGTCCGCCATGATGACGTCCAAAGTCTATGAATAGAGGCGCGCGCGGGGTGGAATTGTGCACCTTTGGCTCTCTTATCGTGATTGTCCTTTTGCTAAGGGAGCTTGGAACACGACATCGCCATGTCACGTGATCGAGACGGTGGTTGGGTGTGTGTAAGCGCCGATGTGGAGATGTAACTTGGATGAAGTCTGAATGATTCTCAGTTGAGAGAGAACGAAGAATTGGTTCATTTTATCATATTAAACTATTAAATGTATCAGGTAGATCAATAGAGAGGTCTCTATAAGAGAGGATAGCTGTATCATATGCACACATTCTCTCCATGGCCAATATCTGTGGTGTCCATATCTACAACATCGACATCTTCTAAGACGGATAGCATGGCCGCTTATCGTACTATACCTGCAGCGCACCATTAACCAGATCTCTCTCCATCTCCATCGCTAACAACAAAAAACACCAGCCATCATCATCGTCATCATTACTTTCTCCCCTCATCTTCACCTCCCGCAACTCTTGCCCTTCTCAGTTTGAATCCCTTCACATGTCGTACCCCCATCCCACCCAAAACGTCCGTGTCTCGGAGCCGAGGCATCCATGCATCATCACCACCTCCGCAGGACTTGGGAACCATGCAAGAGCCAAGGTCTGACAAAAGGCGTGCGTGTACGAATCGGGCAGTTTCATCGCGAGTGTTGGGTCCGTTGTAAAACATTGACGTGGAGTTTTCCTTGACTTTCACTTCCTATGGAATAGAGTCAAACTTCCCCCATAAATACTGCTCTAAACCCCTTGTCCTTTCCGCTGTGGAGAGTAGTGTCGTCACTGACATCTCCTTATCGCCCATCACCCCATCGACCCACGTCAACAACACGGAGCTTTCTTTTCGTCTTTCAGGCCCGACAGGTCCGAAGGCCTCAATTAACACTCAACAACATCTACAATGCCTAGTAAGCCCTCTATGCCCTTCCTGTCAGTCTCAATGCTAATCTTCAGTCCCCCTTGCCCTCGCGGCCCCAGCCATAGCTGGCACCATCGCATACCTCAACGCCCGCTCCTCCACCTGGTACGACCTCTGCCTCCTCCGCTGCGTCCTCTCAGGCGCGTCGCGCATGTACTACCGAGAATGGGTCGACCGTCTAAACCTCTTCTACCTCGTCGAGGCCATCGCCAAGAACCCGAAAACCGCCGACCGTCTGCTCATCATCTTTGAGGGCAAGCGCCTGTCCTACGGAGAAGTCTACGATCGAGCGCTTAGATGCGGACAATGGCTCAAGAAGGAACTGGGCGTTAAAAAGGATGATATTGTTGCTGTCGACTTTCAAAATTCGGATACGTTTGCTGTGCTTTGGCTTGGTCTTTGGAGTATTGGTGCGAAACCTGCGTTTCTCAACTATAACCTTTCTGGCGCGTCGTTGGTGCACTGTCTTCAGGCTGCGACGAGCAAGCTGTGCATCGTGGACCCTAATGTCGCGGACAATGTGGGACAGGATGTTCGTGATGCCATGAGCGAGATGCGCTTTGTCGTGTACACGCCAGAGGTGGAAGCTCAGCTCTTGGCTACAGAAGCTGTGAGGGCACCAGACTCCGAACGATCCGAGAGTAGTCTATCCAACATGGCTATCCTCATTTATACCTCCGGTACGACTGGTATGCCCAAGGCTGCGGTGGTTTCTTGGGGAAAGTTAATTGTTGCGGGTACCATGGCACAGAAGCTGCTAGCTCGTGAAGCTGGCGATATCATGTATACCGTGAGTCTCCCCCATCTTGATCTTCAACTCCATACTAACAATGACCTCAGTCTATGCCCCTCTACCACTCCTCAGCAGCCATTCTCTCCTTCTGCGCAACCCTCCTCGGCGGCAGCACCCAAGCCCTCGGCCGCAAATTCTCCACAAAGCTCTTCTGGAAAGAAGTCCGCGAATCCGGCGCAACATCAATCCAATACGTCGGCGAGACACTCCGCTACCTCCTCGCCGCGCCTCCCCAGTACGACCCTGAAACGGGCGAGTGCCTCGACAAGAGGCACAATGTTCGCGTGGCGTTTGGCAACGGTTTGCGACCAGACATCTGGAACGAGTTCAAGGAGAGGTTTGGCATTGAGGGGATTTGCGAGTTTTATGCTGCTACTGAGGGTACGTTTGGGACTTTTAACCTCAGCAAGAATGATCTCACTGCTGGGGCTATTGGGAGGAATGGTTGGGTATACAACATGATCATGAGCTTCTCAGTCACCCTCGTCGAGGTGGACTGGGACACTGACATGCCCAAACGCAACCCAAAGACAGGAAGATGCTCCAAGGTCCGCGCCGGAGAACCAGGAGAGATGCTCTTCAAGCTACCTTCCAAAGACCCCTATGCCCGCTTCCAGGGGTACTACGGTAACAAGGCAGCCACGGAAGCCAAGATTCTACGAGACGTATTCAGCAAAGGCGACGTTTGGTTCCGTACTGGAGACGTTGTTCGATGGGATAGTGATGGACGCATCTACTTTCACGATCGCATCGGGGACACATTCCGCTGGAAAGGCGAAAACGTGTCCACGGCTGAAGTCAGCGAGATTGTCTGCCAACACCCCATCATCAAAGAAGCCAACGTCTATGGTGTATCACTCCCTCACCACGACGGCCGAGCAGGTTGTGCAGCAGTATACCTCTCGTCAGAGCCAACGCAAGAAACGATGGAGAGCCTAGCATCACACGTTCAAAAATCACTCCCCAAGTTTGCCCGTCCCCTATTTCTTAGAATCGTAACAGAGATGGGAGGCGGACAGATCACGGGGACGAATAAACAGCAGAAGCACACTCTTCGTGAAGCCGGAGTTGATCCTGCGCAAAAGGACATGGGAGAGGTATATTGGCTCAAGGGGGATAGCTATGTGCCGTTTACAGACAAGGATTTCAGAGAAATGGAGGGCGGCAAGGTCAAGTTGTAGTGTAGTTCTAAGAGTCTAGGATACCCATAATGATACTGTATACATACTATACTCATTTCATCTCGTTTACTCCCTTCCGTCCCTTGGACCGTCACTCTGACCCGTCACGTCTATTTGAATCGACACTAGTTTAATTCCCTATATCACTCCAACCTAGACAATATCTCACCCTCACAATCACCCCAGCCTCGGCACGGCACATGCATTCTATATCCCCCAAGTCAAGGTCCATTAGTCTAGTTAGCGCGTGATATCTTATATGTTATGATATGTCCATCCATGCAATGCATGCAGTGTGCTCCATGTACGTTGCTACTCGACAATCCCCTCCCCCTCTCTCCTTTCTTCTTTCTACATAGATAGACCGTAACTCGTTTCGTTACATTGCCATGCCAGTGTTTTACTTATTTTGGTTATCCCTCGCTAATGTTGCTTGCCCGCCCATCCCATCCGATGCCAATTTCACCTTCACCAACCACCCACCTCATGATCCTGCTATTCCTAGCCCAACTCGAGGCTGACTTGGGCCGCCAGAGTACCCTGGTCCCATGCCGCTTGTACCAGTCGTCGTCCCTGTCCTCTCTCTCATCCTTCTACCCTCCATCAAGCCTCGCAAGCCTCGTTTCTGCAGCCCAATCACGCTACTAAGCTCACCACTCCACACAAAGTTCTCCCGCTCGCTGCCACCAATCTCGGAGGAGCTCCACTCTGAACCGCTCTGGCTCGTCGTCGCTGACAGTTCGTCGCTTGGGGGGCGGTTAGGCTGCTGCACATTTGTGTTGAGACTAAGGCCTTCAGTTCGGGCCTGGATGTCTGAAGAAAAGCTGTCACTAGCTCCATGACCCAGGGAAAAGTCCGACGTAGCAGTAGGCGAACCAACAGGGTCCAGAGTTCCCACAAAGAAATTGGGGTTGAGTGATCCATCGATGCCACGACCTCCACCGGCAGCCATTGCTGTTGCATTGAACACGGCTGCTGCGTTTCGGCTGTCAAGCAGAGCATGAAGTCGTTCCACGACTGCCTCAAGAAGTCCATCGATACGGTAGGGTCGCGCAATTTGCAAGAGTGAGCAGAGAATCTGGGGTGTGCAGAGGGGAGAAGATGGCGGGGGTAGTGAG
Organism: Fusarium sp. AF-6; assembly: GCA_003947015.1. NCBI lineage: Eukaryota > Fungi > Ascomycota > Sordariomycetes > Hypocreales > Nectriaceae > Fusarium > Fusarium sp. AF-6. Next base: position 67,268 of record NKCJ01000185.1, read on the forward strand.
CTCGTGTAGAGGAAGTGAAGAAGGGCCTGGATCGTGAGATAGGTGTGTGGCAGATACAGGCATCGGGGTCGTGAGTTTGGTGGTAGTGAATGAGGCGTCGGCGCGGCATTGATGTTGGTCGGGTTGGCCTCGTGGCCCATAGCCCCAGCCGAGATGCTTGAAGGTGCCGTGCTTGCTGGGATACCAGTTGAGCCCAAAGATGATCCAATGGTACTACTCATGGAACCAGAGCTCTCGGCCGTCCTGGAACTCGGCGTGATAGTGATGGCTGATGCACGTAGGGGATTACTTGCCAGACCAGACCGGAGAGTCATGGCGTCACTCCCATCCTGAGTTGCCGTACCCTCTCTCAGAAGCTGCACAAAGTAAGGTCCCCATCGTCGTCCCACGATCCTCGAGTTGACAGGGATCCTCTCGCCCCCAATGCACAGGATATCCATATCTGATAGCTCTCGTAGAGCAAATGCCTTTTCTCCAAGCTCCTCACTAGCCCTCGAATGGTGTCTTCCACCAGCCGTATACCCAGCCTTTCGCGCGAGACTGAGGCCAGGCCCCGCATAGGGACTGCTAGCAGAGATGAAACCAGACAAAGGACTCGTCTTGCGTGGGTTATCATAGAACCCAAACGCTTCCAGCTCAACCATGCACACATTGGAAAAGTTGATTCGTCGATGATTATAGTCGTCGACGAGACTTCTCTTCCTGTTGCCCAGAATCACAAACGTGTTTCGTCGGTTCCAGAGCACTCCACGATTCCAGCTGCCCTGGCTAAACACACTTCCTCCAGCATCGATCCGGCTCCACGTGAGCGTCCGCAAGTCCAGAGCCCACAGAGCATACTCTTGTCGGGACGAAGTGAGGTACGTTCCGCTGACCACAAAATGTGTATCGATAACTCCACCGTTCGGGAATCGCAATCCGGGAGGTGAATATGTCCCCGACATGGGCCTCTCTGTCAGAGTTCCGTCTGGCGCGCGAATCTGCAGTTCCAGCTTCACATCCAAGAAGTTGTAGTTGCAGTAAATGAGCATTGATGATCCCGGTTCTCGGGCCTCCTGGCTGATCCCTCCCTCTGTGCGTTGAACCCCATTAGAGTGTCGTCGACCGAGCTTGGCTGCTACCGCTGGGGGCAATGGAGCCGTCACACTTCTGTATGCACCCCAACTCCTATCCAAAGGCTGCGTGGATGTCCATTTCAAACTTCGTAGGTTGAATACGCTGATCTGCTCGATATAGTTGTTTCTGCCGTCTTGTCCACCCACAATCACCATTTCAGCACCTCCAGCGCCGTCAATGTTGATACCAATGCGACCCTCGTTAGGGTTTCCGGACGAAGGATTGTGCTGAAGGGCGGACAGAGGAGCGCGGTGTGAGGAAAAGGTTGCGGATGAAGGAAGTATACAGGCACAGTGAGCGTATCGGCCTTGAGGAGGATCCTGGGTAGGAATAAATGTCCATACTTTGGTCGTGACGTCGTAAATGTAAATATCGGACATGACGGTGATTTCAGGCTGGTCACCGCCAGGGGGCTGGTTAGGGGCAGGCGACATGCCTCCATAGCAGACCATCTTGGTATCTCCAAGCGCGCACATGGAGTGAAAGTATCGGGGAGGTGGAACATCGCCTGTAGTCTCCAGCTTCGTCCAGTGTCGCCTAATAAGATCCAGTTCGTACATGTCTGATGTTAAAGGGGCAGGTCGGCTTCTAGACAGGATCCTTCCTCCAAAAACATAGAGCTTGTCGCCCAAGATTGTAGTTGTAGCTCCAACTAGCGCATGGGGTTCACGACCCGTCGTTCGATGAACATTGCACATGAGGCCCGAGAGGTGTGTGGAAGGACCTTGTGACGGTCCTCCTACCGGGTTCGAACGACCTTGTGCCACATTTGGTGATGGTCCAGCTGAAGCTGCCCCGGTAGCCCCTGGCTTGAGATTATTGTTGGGATCTTGAGGTCCCTCGTATCTAGAGCTCGACACGCTGCTCATGCTGTTGTTGGCCTCGTGAGCGCCGTACATGTGCGGCGGAGGCGCCGAAGAATTCGAGTCCATGGTGCTCGTCCGGCTGTCCATGGCAGGTTCTTTTGGTGGTGGTGGCGGTACTGGTGACTGCGCCGGTGATGGATCAGGATAGTTTGGCGTGACCTGACCCTCGGGGACACTTGGTAGGTTGGTGGGAGAGTTGGAATCTAGTGGCGACACAGAATCTCGACTGGGAGGTGGTCGGGGCAAAGGCTTCGCAAGACTGTATTGTAGGGTCAAATTTCGAACATGCTGGACGGCCGAACTCTCGGATGGTTTCTGAACGCTCGAGGTGGACGAGCTCGCAGAGTGTAAACTCGACGAGGAACTCTTTAGGTTGAGGCGAGAAGGGCTTCGAGAGAGCTTGACCGAGGGTAGCCTGCGAATGCCTCGATAGACGCCTGAGAGCAGATCTGGAGTATATCGAGTAGTGGTCGGCGGCGGTCGTCCGTCATCGGAGTCTGAATCGGAAAAGTGGGAAAAGTCGTCGACGGCGGGAGGGTCCTGCCGGACTGTTAGTTCTGAGGAATCAGCCATGTCGGTTGGCGAGCAGATGGCGCAAGTCGGAAAACATGAGATGATGGATCTGGCAAAAGACAAGGAAAGAGAATCGCGGGGATAAAGGTAGCACTGGGCGAGTAGCTGACCAAATAGGAACTCGCAAAATGACAGCTTCCCTCGAGACGGAAGCCAAGGAAGGGATGGGAGCCAAGGGAACGGGTGAGCCTAACAGACGTTGCGCTGGAGATCGTGAGGGCGATCCGGTGAGACCAGGGAGGTCACCGCTCAAGATGGGTCTAGATGGGGACTTTGAGCCAGGGTTGGCGAGAGCAGAGAAATGATGACGGAGGCGTAAAAGGACAAGAGGCGTAGTCGAACAGACACGAGGACTCAGGGAGGCGAACGGAAGGGGCCGTGGCGGTTGCTGGTCGCGGGGGAAGAGGCTCCGTCTGGAGACAGGACCGAGATGTGACAGGCGGCCAACCGAACGAGGATAAGAACGACAGGGACACGGCGGGACAGAGAGAACAAGACAAGGACCAGGCAACAGAGGGCAGGGGAAGCAAGGCGTACGTACCGTTCGTCAAGATGCCCGAGAGGCCGCGATACGGGGCAGTCGGTCAAGAGGTTGCGGGTGGTAATTTCGGTCAGGATCGCGGGCGCGGAATCGAATCTGTCGACGTCCAGGAGGTATGGTCTGGGGCAAAGCAAAACGGGAGAAGTGGACAGCCGAACCCCGAGCACGCTGCGCTGCAGCTAGAGCAGAGAGCCAGTGCACCGAAAGTCTAGATCCAAACGGCCACTCAGAGGCGCCCAAGCCAAAGCAGGGTCGCAGTGGACAGTCTGAAGTCGTGATGAAGGGACAAAGGGACACCGACAGCGCCCAGCCAGACAAGGTGACAGGGCGTGCGTTGGCAGCACGCGCACGGACACTGAACGAACGTAAAGGAGGGGATCCGAGGGGTTCGTTTCCAGGGGGTTCAAGTTGTAGCGCTAGTCCGCGTGGGAAACGGGGTGGTTTCTCTTGGGGGAGGGTGAGGGGGTTCGATGCGAAGCTGCAGGTGAGAGGTTTTAGCGCCAGACGAGGGAGATGAGACGAGACGGGATGAAGTCTCTGGCAGTAGCACAGCTGGTTTCCCAAAGTGATGGTGTTGGCGACCAGCTGCAGCGCTTCACTGCGTTGACTGTTGTGGGTGTTTGATCGTCGTGGGCCCAGGATTGGTGGTGCGCTTCTTTGGGG